>JAQZBX010041493.1:0-22346 GCA_029593785.1 Cabassous unicinctus | reverse complement strand
ACTTTCCCATCTGTCAGGAGGGCAACTTCAAGGTTGACCTGGGTCTGTGGAATAACAAGTGTTGGCTCTTTCATTTGTGTCTGTCTGTGTGTCCTTGGGCATGACCTAGTCTCGATTTGATGAGTGGGTGAAATACCCCACTGCTTTGCTGATAGTAAACCCGTCAACAGGCAAAGTAAATGTCAAGAAACTCCAGAGCATGGGAAGTGGATATGGCTCAAGCGATTGGGCTCCTGTCTACCATATAGGAGGTCCAGGGTTCAATTCCCAGAGCCTCCTGGTGAAAAGCCAGCTAATTGGAGCGGAGAACTGGCCCACGCGGAGTGCTGGCCCGTGCAGGAGTACTGGCCCGCACAGAGTGCTGGCCTGCGCAGAGAGCTGGCGCAGCAAGATGACACAACAAAAAGAGACACAGAAGAGAGGCAATAAGAGATGCAGCAGGCCAGGGAGCTAGGGTGGCACAAGAGATTGAGCACCTCTCTCCCACTCCAGAAGGTCCCAGGATCAGTTCCTGGTGCCGCCTACAGAGAAGACAAGCAGACACAGAAGAACAGAGACAGTGAGTACAGAACAATGGGGGTGGGGGATGGGATAAATAAATTTTAAATCTTAAAAAAAAAAAGAAGAAGCTCCAGAGCAAGTGGCAAGGCTCACCCAGCATTCCACAGAATTTGAAGAACAGGATATCTGCTTTTCTGAAATCCCCAAATTCCAGGTTATCAGCTCCTTGGTCCTGCTGTGCTCTTCTAGCCACCTTCACTTCTACCTTCTCCTCTGGATCTCCTCATGGTGGCTTCCTTTTTTAAAATCTTCTAATGTAAGCCTACCCCTAGCAGTAGACTTTACAGACTAATTCTCCTTGATTCTGATAAGGTTTAGAGTGTACCCCTCCTGGAGATATTTATTTTTCATGAAGCCTAACAAGTTTTAAGCCTAAGGAATGAATTTCTAATTGTGGAACTCTTTGGAGGTGATGGGTTAGGTAATATGAGGGAAGGTATGGAAGTAGGGGAATGGAAGCCCCTAAAATTACATCTGGTGGACAGTTGCCTACAGTGAAATGAGCCCTTTAAAGAGGCTGTGTCCAGATGGGAGTCCTGGGACTTGTTTCTGTCTTCCCTGGAACCCTTTCTTGAATCCTTTTCAATTCCCTGCAGGGAAGACACATTTTCCTCTTTGTTTCTGATCTTCACACCTCCTTTCAGTGGTGACTCTTTTTTAGCTGCTGACTTGGCTGTTAAATTGTCCACAGATGTATCATGATGCCAGGATAAAGGGAGCCATCTGATGAGCTGGCTCAGGCCCGTAAAGGTTGTGTCTCAGGAAGGATCAGCTTCAAGTTATGCTGGGACCTTCAGGCCAAGGGGAGGAGGAGTGGGTAGGACCGGGGACCACTGGCCCCCCTAAGCTGGGCCACTGGTGTTCCCAGTGTCAGTGTCTGAGGGGATGGGGTGGATGGTGGCTTCATCATGGCCCATCTGGTCTGGTGGGTAGGACACAGTTGTCGGACTCTCCTGGCAGTGGATATAATCCAATAGTTTTCCACAGTGTGAGGGACAGGGCAAGAGACTTAACCTGGGCACCCCAGGCATCCTGGGTGTCAGGGACTGGCCCCTGAGGAGAGCAGGCTGGCAAGAACTGGGTAGCAGTCAGGCCCATGGCTCAGAACCAAGGCTGAAAATCAAGTGAGGGAAACCAAGGAGGCTGGTAACAACAACTGGGTATTTTTTTTTATTATTTTTTTTATTTTTTTAGGAAGTACCAGGGATTGAACCCAGAACCCTGTACATGGGAAGCAAGCACTCAACCAATGAGCTACATCCGCTCCCCAGTAGGAGTTGGTCTCCTCATTTGTTGGTTTGTTTTTAGGAGGTACTGGGGATCAAACCCAGAACCTTGTACATGGGAAGCAGGCACTCAACCACTTGAGCTACATTCACTCCCAGCAACTGAGTATTGGGGATTGAATCATGTCTCTCACAAAAGGCATGTTCAGGTCCCAACCCCTGGTCCTGTGGGTATGACCCCATTTGTAAATGGGATCTTTGAAGATGTGATTAGTTAAGGTGTGTCCAAACATTAATCCAATATGGCGGAGGTACTTACAAGCAGAGGAAATTGGACACCAGAGGAGAAGCTATGGGGAGCAGCCAGAACCTGGAAGTCAATAGAACCGAGAAGAGAAAGGAGAAGACCCTGCCCTGTGCATTGCCATGTGATGGAAAAGCCAAAGACCAAAGATGGCCAGCAGCCAGCCTCAGAACACCACAATCCTCTGGGAGAAAGCATCTCCTTGCTGACACCTTGCTTTTGGACTTCTTTTAGCCTCAAAACCGTGAGCCAATAAATTCCCATTGTTTAAGCCAATCCATTGTATGGTATTTGTTTTAGCAACTAAGAAACTAATATAGTAGAAAATGAATACGATGAGGATTACATGGCCAGGTGCCCCTGAGATGGCTACAGTTCTGTGGGTCTAGGGATTATTTCCAATATCTTCCAATTATCTGTTGCTGTATGTCAAATCACCCCAAAACTTAGTTCTTTAAAACATACTGGGGTGGGGGGATGGATATGGCTCAAATGGTTGGGCGTCCGTCTCCCATATGGAGGGACCTGGGTTCGATCCCCGGGACCTCTCGGTAAAATTTTTTTTTTTAATTAAAAATTTTTAAAATTAAGAAAATAAAAAAACATACTAGGGGAGTAGATGTGGCTCAAGCAGTTGAGCACCTGCTTCCCACATGGGAGGTCACAGGTTTGGTCCCTGGTGCCTCCTAAAAACAAACAAGCAAACAGATGGAAAAAAACAACTCAGGAAAGTCAATGTGGCTCAGAGGTTGAGCGCTGGCTTCCCACTTACGAGGTCCCAGGTTTAATCCCTAGCCCCGATACCTCAAAAATAAATTAATTAAATAAATAAATAATAAAACATTCTATTATTTCTCACCATTTCTGTGGTCCCTCATCTGGTTGCTTTCAGTTGGTTGCCTTAGTCTCAGAGTCTCCCTATGTGTTCACTCCACCTGGGTTTCTCAGTGCTACCTCATAGCATTGTGGCCTCAAGGCAGCTGACGGTTTCAAGAGTGAGTATTCCAGGAAACAAAGCAGAAACTATATCACCTTTTAGGACTTGGAAGTCCCAAATCAAAAATCGTGTCTTCTGTATACCCTCGTAGTTGAAAGAGTCACAAAAGCCTGTCCAATTTAAAGGAGAGAAAACATAGATCCCACCTCTTGGTTGGGTGTCAAAGTCACATTGGAAGAGGAGCCCTGAGATGGGAGACAATGTTGAAGCCATTTTTGGAAAATACATTCTGCCACAGTGCCTAAGCCTGACCTCAGGAAAAGCAGACTTAGGTCCGCATGATCCTTTCAAACGCCTTCAAACGATAAGGTGGATCCTATTACACGTTACCTCTCGCATCAGTAAGGATTGCGTCAGGCATAGGCAGAACTGAACATAGGGATTTCAAATCAATAAGACATGAGTTGACATCTGTCTGTGCTACCCACATGCTGTGTGACTTCAGACATAATCTCTCTAAGGCTCCGTTTCCTCCTCTGAAAAATAGGGATAATAATCTTTGTCTCTTAGGGCTTTTGTAAGGATTGGATGAGGTAATGTGTAAAGTGGACAAACCCAAGGTGCCCGACCCAGAGTGGCTCCTTTTGCCTGTTGAGAATTATGGAGGACCATGATACAATGGAGGGAGGGTGGGATCGTGATGCTTTTCCTTAACTGTACTCCAGGGATGTTGAAGGGAACTGAGGGAGGGGAAAGCAATAAATAGTGAGCATTTGATTTTGTGTCCTTTTTCTCTTTGGCAGAGAAGTGGAGTCTATCTCATGTGGCTGCCCTGGTGCCACCTCTATGATTTTCATGTCTAGCCAAGGATCTAGCTCAGTTCACATAGAAGCTCGTGCCATGCATTTCACTATCTATCATGCCTCTGTCTTAAAAGCTTATTTTTTTTCTCACAAGTGCGTGCTAAGGTGGTGGCCTGTGACCATCAAGGCAACATTTTTTTGGAATAAGATTTCCAAAAAATAAATTTTTTGGAATTTTATGGAATAAGATTGAATTAAAGAAACCTAGTGTTTCCCAGAGCCTACTTCCTGGGATGACTGTCATTCAATCTTTCATTCAACACACATATATTATGTCTATAAATGCCAAGCACAGTTATAGGCATTAAGGCTACAAAAGTGAATAATACTCAGTCCCTGTTCTCAAGGAACTTAGAGTCTGGTAGGGGCTGTGTGTGTTGACTTTAACATATGGCCTCTTAATTTTGGAACCTGGAAGTGGGGTGCTGCCATAAGAAAAACCTAAACTGTGGGAGTGGCTTGGTAACTGGATAGTGGGCTATTTCCAAAGGAAGGATTCAAGGAGAGAGTGTTGGTAAAAGTTTGAAGAGCCTAAAGAAGCTTTTTTAGAAGCAGGATGGCCTTTGAGGAAGTTGCTTGTGAGAGCTTAGAGGAAAGGGAGGCAAATCTTACTAGAAACTAAAGGAAAGGGGATTCTTGTTATGCAGAATACGGTTATGCAACCGTATCACCTACAGTAAAGAGGAAAATAGAAAATGTACCTAATGAGCTAAGGAGAATTTCAGACAGTGTTGAAGGCACTACCTGGTTTCTCCTTGCTGCTTATACAAAATGGCAAGAAGAGAAAGATTAGCTAAAGGAAGGGTTGTTTAAAAAGGAGCCAGGACTTACTGTTTTTGAGGATTCCTAGACTCCTCAGATGGCAAATGATGCCAAAATTAAGAAATGGTTTCTGTGCAAAGATCACATGCAGGGCACTCTCAGGAAAGCATGGTATAAAGATGAAACTGGTGAGTGGATATAGCTCAAGCAGTTGAGTGCCTGCTTCCCACATGGGAGGTACCAGGTTCAATCCCCAGCCCCAGTACCTTAAAAAAAAAAAAAAAGATGAAGCTGAGGATGTGTCACTAAATTCCTTTATTATTACCTAGAGAGAGCCAAGACAATGCTTCAGAGAACTGTTCAGTGAAATAATAGAGCTTTTAAGAAGTTTAAGGGACACAAAAGGACAAATACTGTATGAATGCATTACTATGAACCAAATATATTGTGTAACATATTGTTTAATTCAAAAAAAATTTTTATATCTATCCAGTACATTTAATTGAGAAATGTATGTATTTATTCATCTGTATTTACTTTTTAGTTTTTAACTAAAAAAACTAAATTTACTAAATATTAGTTTCTAATATTTTCAATTATTAGATGTACAAAAGAAAATAAAAGAAAAGAAGAAGTTTAAGGGAGTTATCCTTAGCAGAAAGGGCTTATCTTAAAGAGATTGTGGGTGTGGCTCTTATCTATGGAGTGTATCCCCATCAGATTCACAGGAAACCCACAAACTTTTCAGAGAATTACATTGGCAGAAATACAGCCAGCTGTGAACTGAACGAAACAGAGACAATACAAAATGAAAAGAGCACTTCTGACTCCCACAATTCTATTGGCAGGAAGCTGGCTAAAAAACTACATAGCTGCAAACATGGACTACCTTTCATGAAGAGGAGGATGACTCAGGGGAAGGAACCAAAACCCAGAGGGCAGAGCCAAAAGCCACAGAGGATCACTCCTCGGCATGTGGTAAGACTGAGTCTAGTCAAGGAACTTCCAATATTTATCCAGCTGGATTTCAGAGCTGCTCTGGACCATTGACTCCCCTTTCCCTCTTTTTTGAACAGGATTATCTACAGCAGTATGTTGGGTTTGGGGAACTATAACTTGTCTTTTTATTTTATTTTATTGTTATTATTTTTAGTGTGGTACATTCATTGCAATTGATGAATACATTTTGGAGCATTGCCACTAGGCATGGATCATAGTTTACATTGTAGTTTACACTCTCTCCCACCCAATTCTGTAGGTTATGGCAAGATATATAATGGCCTGGTTCTGTCATTGCAGTGTCATTCAGGATGATTCCCAAGTCCCAAAAATGCCCCCAGTTTACACCTGTTTTCCCTATCCCTGACCTCAGAACCTCCAGTGACCACTGCCTTCACATCAATGACATAAGTTCTTCCATTGCTAGAATCATAAAAAGTCTATAGTAGAATACCAGTAAGTCCACTCTAGTCCATAGTTCATTCCCCAATCCTGAGGATTCTGGGATGGTGATGTCCACTCCACCTCTAATTGAGAGGGGGCTTCAGTCCCATATGGCTGATGGATGGTACTCTCTTGCTTGCAGTTGTAGACTCTCTCAGTTATTTGGTATGGTAGTTGCCCATCATTACCTCCTTGTTAGTTGTTCTGGATGTGCCCAATGAACTGGAGAGTAGGTGTTGCAACTCCGCTGAGGCTCAGGGATAACTTGTCTTTTTAGTTTACAGATCTTCAGATTGAGAGGAACTGAACTCAAGAAGATGTACTTAAGGAATGACACCCAAGGAGCCTCAACTGCACCTGATGCTATAAAGGAATGAGACTGGTGATGGGGGAGGGATCCTTAAGAGGGCTTGCATGTATTTTACATGTGAGAAGAATGTCAACAATTTGTGGCCAGAGGGCAGACTGTGGTGGTTTTTAAACGTGTCCACAAATTCTTTGGTACTCTTCCCTCCAAGAGATAGAGCTTAATTCCCCTCCCCTTGAGTGGAGGCAGGACTTAGTGTCTTGTTTCTAATAAGTACAATATGATAGAAGTAACAGTGTGTGACTCCCAAGACAAGTTCATAAAAGGCATGCAACTTCCTCATTCTCTCTCTTGACTCGTCACTAGTTCTGGGTGAAGAGAGCTGCCATGTGTGAGGATAGTCAAGCAGCCCTATGGAGAAGTCCATGTAGCAAGGAACTGGGACCTCCAGACATCAGCCATGCGAATGAGACCACCTTGGAACTGGATCCTTCAGCCCCAGTCAAGCCTGCAGATATCTGCAGGCCAGGTGATATCTTGATTGAATTCTCATGAGAGACCAGGAGCAGTTAAACTGCTCCTAGATTCCTGACCTTCAGAAACTGTGAGATAATAAATGCTTGCTCTTTTAAATTTTTTTATGAATTAGAGAAGTTGTACGTTTACAGAAAAATTATGCAAAAAAAAAAAAGAGTTTCCATATTACCCCTCCAACACACATGCAGTTATCCCTATTATTAAACTTTGCATTTGTGTGGTACTTTTGTTGCAATTAATGAAAGGATATTATCATAATTGTACTATTAACTATAGTCCATACTTTACATGAAGGTTCACTGTTTATGTTGTGAAGTCCTACTTTTTTTTTTTTTTAATTCTAGTAACATACATACAACCTAAAATTTCCCCTTTTAACCACATTTACATATATAAATCAGTGATGTTAATTTCATTCACAATATTGTGCTACCATCACCACCATCAATTAACAAAACTTTTTCATCACCTCAAACAGAAAATCTGTACCAATTAAGCATTAACTCCTCATTCCCTACCCCCACCCTGGCCCCTGGTAACCTGTATTCTAGTTTCTCACTCTATGAATTTGCTTATTCTAATTATTTCATATTAGTGAGATCATACAGTAATTGTCCTTTTGTGTCTGGCTTATTTCACTCAACATGATGTCTTCAAAGTTCATTCTTGTTGTTACATGTATCAGAACTTCATTCCTTTTTACAGCTGAATAATATTCCATTGTATGTATATACCACATTTTGTTAATTTATCAATTGATGGAAACTTCCATCTTTGGGCAATTGTGAATAATGCCACTATGAACATCAGTGAACAAATATCTGTCGGAATCCCTGCTTTCAATTCTTTTGGGTATATTCTTAGAAGTGGGGTTGCCGGGTAAAATGGTAGTTCCGCACTTAAATTTCTGAGGAACTGTCAAACTGATTTCCACAGTAGCTGCACTATTTTACTTTCCCACCAACAATAAAGGAGTGTTCCTATATCCCCACATACTCTCCAACACTTGTTTTCTGTTTGTTTTTTTATTTAATAGTAGCCATTCTACTGGGTGTGAAATGGTATCTCGGGGTTTTGCTTTGCATTCTCCTAATGGATAATGATGTTGCAAATGCTTGTCCTTTTAAGTTGATACCTTTGGGGGTATTTTGTAACACAGCAGTAAGTAACTGACTGATACAAGGCACACTATAGCCATGCAAACAAGTAATTACCCCAGTGTGATATGTGGTATTATAGAATGAATGAGGGGCTATGAGAACACTAAGAAGTGCTTAATTCAGCTCTGAGGGGTTGGAAAAGCTTTCCGAAAGATGCGCTAGCTGAGCTAATCTTGAAAGATGAGTAGTCAATCAGTCACCAAGAGGCCACAAAAGGAAAGAATAGTCAAGAAAAAAGAGCAGAGTGCTGAGAGGCTGAGAAGCACTTTGCCAGGACTTCTCCCAATAGTCCATATGCTCCATGAGGACAGGAACGCTCTGGTTTTGTTCACTGTTATATCCCAGAGACCTTGACCAGGACTTGGAATAGAAATGCTGCTTAATATATATTGTTGAGTGAATAACAATATATATTGTTATATTGTGGATGGGTGGATGAAAATAGATAAAGAAGTGCATGTCCTCCCTGGCCTGGGTAGAGTGGCATTGGGTATGGTGGTGTCCACCTCATATCAACCAGAGACAGAACAATCCTTTGTTCATCCCAGCTTGGCTTTTGTATCCTGCCCATGCCTGGTTCATGCCTAGGACACATGGATTGCAGAAAAAGAAAAAAAAAAATGCATGGCTGAAGAATTTTCTTATTTGTTTTTTGTTTGTTTGTTTGTTTATTATTATTACTGAAATAATGAAAATGCTCTAATAACCATCAAAGTGATGAGTGCACAACTATGTGATTATACCAAATACCATTGATTGTACACTTTGGATGAATTGTATGCTTTATTAACGTGGATCAATAAAATTGATCTGTTAAAAAAAAAAGTGCATGACATATTCTGGGAACTGAAATTATTTTGGAATTCCTAAAGCCAAGGGTCCATTTTGGTGAGAGTGGCATTCAAAAACTATTTCTTGAATAGATACTTTGTTCCTGATACGACACTGTTAGCTGAGACTGCAGAGACTCACGCAGCTCAGAAAGCAGGAAAGGTGAGCCGCCTAGAAGCCGGCTACATAAGCTCTCTGTCTTCTTCAGGGATTCCTCGTCTCCTCCTTCCTCTTCAGTGTTTCCCAGGGTCTCCATTTCAACCACTTTCTCTCCCTCTCTACCTCCTCATTCACTCCCATCCTCCCAAATCTATATTTCTAGCCCAGATCCTGCCTGAGTTTCAGAGCCATTTATGGCAGAATGAACTGAGCCCCTCGAAGAGAAGGCTTGAAGACCAATTAAAAGACTGCCACTGCTGGGCGAACTACCAGGCTTTTGTTATGCTCAGTGGGTTATGCAGGCTGAGAGCCAAAGATGAGCAGCTCGGTTAATGGGAGAGTTTAGAGGTCATGTGGGAAAAGAGAAAGAGGAGAGATGAAGTGGCTGGCAGGAGGGAGGCAATATTTATTTAGGTTTCTGCTACCGGGTGGGCAATGTCATTATTATTCCCCAACTCCCCTTGAAATTTTTGGCAAAAGATCTATTTATCATTAATAAATATTTATTGAGGGGAGCAGATGTGGCTGGCACGGTTGACCACCTGTTTCCCACATGGGAGACCCTGGGTTCAGTTCCCGGTGCCTCCTAAACAACAACAAAAACAAACAACAAGCAAAACAAAAGAAAAAAACAACTCAGGGGAGTCAATGTGGTTCAGTGGTTGAGTACCGCCTTTCCACCTGCGAGGTTCTGGGTTCAATCCCCAGCCCCCAGTATGTCAAATAAATAAATAAATAGATAGATAGATATTTATTGAGCACTTGCTATGTAAAAGGCTCTGTTTCTGGGAGGTCCAATATAGTACTAAGTAGAGCGTCAAAGTGGATGTGAGGCAACAGCCAAAGTGTCCCAAGGGGCACCCCACCTCTGAGTTATACACCCATTTCACAAATACTCACTGAGCACTTCATATGTGCTAGGTGCTCTTGTAGTTTCTGGGGATACAGGGTTGGGCAAAGTAGGCAGAAAGCTCTGCCCTTCTGAAGTTTGCCTTCTGGAGGCGTCTGCTGCCCATCACTTGGTTTCCCACCTCAAATGCAACATGTTAAATGTTAAACTCATGTTCTCACATTGACCAAACTCGCTTCTACTCTATTCTTTGCCTCAGTTTTTGGCCTGGTGTTCCATGTCTTAGAATGAGCACACTTATCTGTGCACTTGCTTAAAACAGAAATATGGTGCCCTCCCTCATCTTTCCCTCTTATTCCTTGCCAAAGCCACTCTGTGCTGCCTAAAGCCATCTATTGGACTAGAAGCAGTAATTGTTCCTTTGCATGTTTGCGTCTCCCACTGGACTGTGTGCTTATCTCTGTAGCTTAGTACATGGCATGTGGAAGAAGCTCAATAAATGTTTACTGAATGAAGGAGGAAACAAATTGGAATAAAGTGAGCTTGGATAAAATTGAATCCCCCAGACCTTGGGAAAGGTAACATTATCTTCTTTTTCTCCTCTCCTTCCTCCCCTTCTTTCTCTCCTTTCTCTTCCTCCTTCTCCACTCTCCTCCTCCTTCTCCTCTCTCTCCTTCCCCCTCCTCCTCTTCTCTTTTTTATCCTTCTCTTCTCCCTCCTGTCCTTCTTCCTCTCCTCTCCTCACCTTCCTCCAGCTCTCCTCTTCTCTCCTTTCTCCTCGTCTCCTCTTCTCTCTTTTCTCCTCTCATTTCCTCTCCTCTCCTCCTTCTCTCCTCACCTCTCCCTCCTGCCTGACCTAAGGCACTGGCTAGGGTCAGTTAATGGCGGCCTTTGCTGTCTACTTGAGCTGCCATTCGGCAGCATCAAATCACATCACTGTGCCTCCTCCAAAACATCACCTCCCAGGCCTTTTAAAATCCATGCTCAATTCCTGCACAAGCCTGGGCTCACCCGCACTCAGGTGGCCTGGCCTGCAGTGTCCCTTCAGCCTACACCTGCTCAATGGATGTGCATTTCTAAAGCAGCCCCCACCATGATTGCTCACCCCTCCCTCCACCACATGTGTGGCACAATCTCATACCAAGACACCACATGTTCCTTTCAACTTAGCAAGGGGGAGTGGCCTAGTCAGGCCATGTCATGGTCATTCATTAGTTTGTTTGTTTGTTTGTTGTTGTTTTTTAATTCCTAGTAGGTATTTTTAAATAATTTTTTAAAAGAAGCTTTAGATTACATAAATGTTACGTAAAAAATATAAGGGATTCCCATATGCCCCACTCCCTCCCTCTCCCACACTTTCCCACATTAACAATATCCTTCATTAGTGCAGTGTATTTGTTACAATTAATGAACCCATATTGCAGCATTGCTACTAACCATGGACTACAGTTTACATTATAGTTTACACTTTGTCCCTCACAATTTTGTAAGTTATGATCAAACATACAATGGCCTGTATCCATCACTGGAATGTCATGCAGGACAAATCCAATGTCCCAAAAATGCCCCCAAATTACACTATTCTTCCCTCTCCCATCCCTCAGAATCTCTGGTGGCCACTGCCTTTACATCAATGATAAGAGTTCTTCTATTGCTAGAATAATAATAAGTCTATTTCAGTCCATTGTTCATTCCCCAATCTTGAGGATTTGGGGATGGTGATGCCCATTCTGCTTCTAATTGAGCGGGGGTTTAGATCCCATGGGACAGATGGATGGAGCTATCTTTTTTTTTTTTACAATTTATTTATTTATTTATCCCCTTGCCCCCCATTGTCTTTGCGCTCACTGTCTACTCTCTGTGTGTTTTCCATGTCTGCTTGTCTTCTCTTTAGGCGGCACTGGGAACCGATCCCAGGACCCTCCAGAGTGGGAGAGAGGAACTCAATCTCTTGCACCACCTCAGTTCCCTGGTCTACTGCATCTCTCATTGTCTCTCCTCTGTGTCTCTTTATGTTGCATCATCTTGTTGTGCCAGCTCTCCGTGCGGGCCAGCACTCGTGTGTGGGCCAGCTCTCCACTCGGGCCAGCTTGCCACACAGGCCAGCTTGCCTTTCACCAGGAGGCCCTGGGAATCGAAACCTGGACCTCCCATATGGCAGACAGGAGCCCAATCACTTGAGACACATCTGGTTCCCAGAGATATCTTGACTGCAGTTGCAGATACTCTCTGTTCCTTGGTATGGACGTTGTCCATCGTCATCTCCTTGTTAGCTATCCTAGGTGAGTCCAATGTACTGGAGAGTAGGTGTTGCAACTCTGTTGAAATTCAGGGCTCAACTGGCACATGGACAGAACAATATTTAAGTCTCTGGGACATATATTTATAAAGTATAGTGCTAATTATAGGTTCAAATAAAAGGGGCAGAAGAGCCATGTGTAGAGAACCTATAAATGAGTCTAACACTGTTACACTGGGGAGCATAAATTCCAAAGTAAGATCCACTGACAATGTGTCAAATTCCTGAGCTGTCTGCCCTGCTTCTAGTTTCTGGATATCTCTAGAGCCCTCAGGAACCCCACTATTTGAGGCACTGTTTACTGTGGCAGTCATTGAGATCTTGATGAGACTTGCATAAGCGTAACCTCTAGAATGACCTCCTGAGTCACTTTGAAATCTCTTAGTCATAAAAACTCACTTGTATTTACCATTTCCCCCTTTTGGTCAAAGTCTTTTTCCAGATGCATTGCTAGTTGGTGCTTGGTAATAACCCTTTGGTGTCAGGGAGGCTCATCCCCAGGAGTCATGTCCCACGCCAAAGGGAAGTTACTGTGTTTATATGCTAAGTGTGGCTTAGAGAGAGACAAGATTTGAGCAACAAGGAGGCTTTCAGGAGGTAACTCTTGGGCAGTATATGATACTAGGCTAGGTTTCAATTTCACAAGAAAAGGTTCACTGTCAAGGGCCTGGCATAATGGTCTGTTTTCCTTCACTAGACATTGTTCTTGCACTTGGGGGATTCTTGCTGTCCTATTAGAGAATGTAGCAGAACTCCTCAGGATGGGAATTCAATATTCTTTTGGTTATTGTGTGGCCCTCCACCCACCGAATCAATGTCCCATGAACACCTGAATATATTCATATGCCTTACAGGCATGCCCCAGGTGAACGCTTTCCCATGCATGCCCACATCACTGACACCCTGCAGCAGTGATCCTCCCCTGACACTGCCATGTCCCATCTGTGATCCAAAACCTCTCCAAAAATGAAGCCAACAAAATAACTGAATAAAATTAATATGAAAATGAAATAATAATTTAAAAAATAATCAATAAAATACAAAAAAATAAAGCAATTTGAAATAACAAAATAAATAAAAATCTTAGATATTGTATCTTTCATCACTGTAAGACCTGTTGTCTTGTATGTACAGTGACATTTTCTTCCATATGTTCTCCCAATGTCTTATTATTTTTTTCATTTTATATTCAAAGGAGCTTTGGTATACAGAAAAGTCACATAGAGAATACAGGTGATTCCCATATACCCAACACCCTCCCCCCTTTCCCCCTCTCCCTTATTAAGAACATTTTATATGTGGATGGTACATTTGCTACCATTGATGAAGAAATACTGAAGCATTGCTACTAACCATGGTCAATAGTCTACAGTATGGTTTACATTTTGGATCATACACTTTTATAAGTTTTGATCAAATTTGAAGGGGCCTATATACGTTATTGCAAGATCATGCTGCATAATTCTAATGCCCTAAAAATGCCCTACATTCCATCTATTCTATTCTTCCCTCCCTCTCCCCTCGGAATCTATGGTAACCACCAAGTTTCAATTTGTGAAGAATAAGATTCATAGTTACTTGCAATAATATTGAGAATATGACATATTGGTCTGTTTTCTTTTATTAGGCACTACCCATGTTCTCGAGGGATTCTTGTCCCTCAAATTGAGAACAGAAGAGGACTCCCCAGGATGGGAGTTTAATATTTTCTTGTTTATTGTGTGGGTCTCCACCCACTGAGATAACACACTATGGCAAGATATTCCATGGATATTCCATAGAAGCCTGCCCCAGATGCACCCTATCCCATATACCCCCCACACCCAACACTCTACACCAGTAACCCTCCCCTGCCATATTTGCCAAAAAAACATTTCCAACATTATAGGTTTAACCACAGACTGCAAATCCCCAGAGTTCATCTGCTTCTTCCCTCAACCCTCTCTCCATTCCCATGGATAGTCCAACCCAACCCACCCCCCACCCTACCCGCCTCACAGACCATTAGTTCTACACCATATCTTGCTCCAGAAAGGGTTTCTGCAGCTTACAAAGGCACAGACCACGTAAGAAAACAGCAAGTATTGGCAGGGCCACCACATTCAGTTGTACAGTATGTTCACAGCACTGCAGCACCCACTCAGGGGTAAGGGGGCCAAATCCCAGCCCATCATCTGCTCACCAAGCCATGGAACCCAGCACAGGCTACATCTGTCCAGAGGGTCCTTCCTTTTTCTAGTTTGTACCCACAACAGCCTAGGATGAGAATTAAAAGTATAATGAAAGAAGAAAGAGAGAAGCAAGGCTGAGGACAAAGGGCAGCCATGGCATTAGGATGTAAAAGTTCCCAGACACGTATTCAAATCCCTGCCCAAGTGCACACCTCAGGAAAAAAAGGGCCTGTCTTTCCAAGACACACCTGTCAGCTAAAACCATTGCTGCTCCACAGGGAAAGACAAGAAGGATTTTCAAGAACAGATGCCACACCCCGGCGAACAGATGACTGTTTTGTACTCTGGCTGCCACTGGCCTGGGTCCTAGCCACACTGCAACTGTGAAGTCTCATAAGGTAAAGCTAATGCTTGTGGAGGTAAAGGCAGCACCATTCCCCTCCTCCTGTGTTTAAACACATTACTGGTTCGCTCAAATATATTTACACTGGCAAACGCTTGAAGCTGGGCATTGGCCCTACTCTCCCAGCATACCTCCCAGGTAAGCCCTGGAACGACGGGGTTTTCTTGGATTTTTCCCTTTGCACGTTCCTGTTTCTGACTCTGATACGAATTCTGCAGCAAGGTGGGTGGAGAGAATGGGAGTTGGATTCTTTTTTTTTTTTAAAGATTTATTTATTTTATTTATTTATCCCCCCCTTGCTGCTTGTGCTGCTGTGTCCATTCGCTGCATGTCTTCTCTGTGTCTGCTTATCTCCCCCTTGCTGTGAGGTCCTGCCGCATCAGCCCACGGCGCCTCGCGAGCCGGCGTGCCCTCACAAGGAGGCTCCGGGAAGCGAACCCGGGCCTCCCATATGGTAAACGGGGGCTCTTTCCACTGAGCCACACCCGCTTCCCTGGAGTTGGATTCTGTAATGCTACAAGACTCTCAAAGCTGAAAAACAAAGATCAGACTGGCAGTCACTAGCCCTCCCACCCTGGGCCCCCACTTACTGGCTGCTCTATACTTGGCAAAACAATTAAAAAGGGCTTTTGCCTTAGGTTCTAAGAGTCAATACTGCAGCCTGCGTTTCAGCCCTTCTGACTGACGTTTTATTGACATGTTGATAACTCGGAGGGACTCAAGGATTTACCTCACCAATGGGGCTGGGGAAGGATTGTAATCTCTGTTTACTGGCCCAAAGGGCTCAGATTAAGAATTTTATAAATATTTTGCTTTGTTTAGCATGTGTAATGCCTGGGAATAACTATTACAATAAACCGATTGATACTTTTACCTCAGACCCACATCTCCTAAGTCCGAAGAGCATAAAATTATATTAACAAATGTGATAAACAAAAATTACAAAATTACAAAATTAATTCAGCAGCTGTTTCAGGGAAGTGATACACTCTTACCTCCCGCCCCACTGAGTGTGCCTGGTTTTCAGGGTGAGATGCCTCTCTCTGGAAGACAGGGTCCACAGGGGCCACCTTTCTGGAACCTGGACCAGCACCTCTGTTTGGGAGTCTGTGGGCCACCCAGAAGCTCCCACCTCCGTGCCGGCCACCTGCCAGTTCTCAAAAGCCAGGGGGACCACCTCTAGCTTCCTGAGGGGAAATGGCCTTCGAACGTCTTTCAGGCATTTTCTCAACATCTCTGAGCTTATTCGTTTATAAAATGGGAATACTCCCTACCCTGTAAGATTCTTTTGAGGTTTAGTTAGATAACATACATGAAGTGCTTACTTAAAGAATCTGGTTCATTAATAAACCCTCGATCAATTACAATCGTTATTAATCTTAGGAAAAACAAAAGGGCATGATATGGGGGTTCCTAGTCGAGGTCCTCTCTTCGGTGTTCCTTCTCTGAGAGTCCCAGGAGAAATGCAGAAAGTGAAGCTCTTCTTGCTAAATGCCACATGCTGTGCTCAGGTTACTGCCTGTGTGCTAACACCTGCAAGGAAGGCTGCTTTGTATTCACGTCACGGTGTGGCTGGAAGCTGAACACAGTCTGGAGAAAGGTTCCCAGCTCTTGACCTGGATAAGCAGGTGAGTATCCTGGAATTGTATATCTTCATCAATAATAAAAAATTGTTTTCTACAGATAGGGCAAAGATATGTGGCCACTGTTTTTTGTTTGTTTTTTTTTTTAATCTGCTCCTAAGAAAGGGACAGAAAGCAGCCTTTAAGAAGATGCAATTTGACAGCAATGCAAACAAAAACATTAAGGAAAGAATAATAGTCAGGCTCCTGTCCAAACGCTCGTGCTGTGTCACATAGCAGGGAGAGAAACCCAAGCTGGCAGGCTTACATAGCAGAGGCAAAACAATCCAAGTACCTCGTGTGAAAGGAAATAGAGGATCCTGCAGATCAAACGTTCAGGGGATGGCTTTGTCATTACCTCTGAAAATTGAGTTAGGAAAGCTTCATTACAGCCTTGGAGTCAGAACAAGCTCTCAGTTTGCAAGCAAAATTGGAGGAGTAGCCATTTTCCTCATCGGATCTTGAGCCCTGGTCCCCAACCAAACCCAAAAGGCAAATCTCATTGTCACTAGCAAAATAATCCGATAGACTCCCTCTGATTTAGATCCATGCGGGATGGAGACATTAGAGAAAAGGAGCTCGTGTGTTTCGGAGGCTGGAATGGCATGCATATGACGAGGCCAGCAGGTCATGGTGTAATTGGGAGGGATGGGGCCATGTTGATAGTAACGTGGGGAGGGGAACCCAGATTGCCAGAATTATGGAAACAGGTAATGCTGCCCTGAAGCCAGAGGCCCTCGCTCCACCTCTCCTCACCATCCATCCCTAGGAGAGCAGTGCAGTACTTCTCTACAGCTCAAAGAATCATAGGAACCCATATGATGCATGACAGACAGCTTTGAGGCAAAAATTGGCTCCCTGCCTTTGGTATAGTGCCCAGGAGACTCTTCAGGCTCCAATGGGTGATTTGAAAATACATACTTAGAAAGCAAGGAAGAGAAATCAAGAATTTAAAGGCCAAAGGTACAGAGGGAAGGGTTCAAGTGCTAAGTGGCTCTCATGTCTATAGTTTGCTTCCAAGGAAAGTGGTCCCGAGCAATAATTTCTCCACAAAGTTGCAATGCCTTGTGCTCTGATCCCCGAGTGGGTTTAGTCCCCAGACTCTGCCCATAATTAGTTTTTCAAGTATCACGGTTCCAGCCAAGGGTAAAAAGGATAGGCTAAGCATAAGGAAGGCCAACTCTCTCTTGGTGCAAGCCCTGCAGAAACAGATTCTTCATGCTGCCATTGGCAGAACCCCAGCTCAAAGGAGCTTAAGCCCAAAAAGGAATTTATTGGTTCCTGTGAAGAGATAGATGCAGGGGCTCAAACATTAGCTTTAAGGTTGCCTTTAGCTTTCCATCTCCCAGCTCTGCTCCTCTTGGCACATTGGCTTCATTCCTGCTAGGCGATGATGGCTCCCTCCATGCCTCTGTAGCACTGTAGAAGGTAGCTGCAAGCAGCTCCAAAATCATGCTTAAAGCTCACTGTCTCAGAGGAAGCCAGAGCTACTCTTGTCAATGCCTGAAGCAGACTCTGATTGGCTATGCTTGAGCCATCTGCTCAACTGTGTGCCACTCGTGGTACTAAGGGCTACAGGGCCCTCTCGTTGGTCAGACTCAGGACAGGTGCCCACCTGTGCCAGGGAAAGTGAAGGCAGCCCACCTGAACCACATAAAGTGGGGTTTTATTCCCAGGAGATGCAGGGAGGTAAACTGAGCAAGCAAAAACAACAAATGTCCTCTACATCTGGCCAACAGGAGAGCTTCAGTTTGAAGGAGGGCAAATGGATACAGGCAAATCCTCTCTCTGCTAGACTGAATTCTAGATATTCGGAAAGAAGGCAAGCCTTTCGGCCTTAAATAGTAACCCAGGTTTCCTGGAAGTCTGCTGAGTCCTCTCGCCATCCCCACCATGTTGGAAGCACTGGCGCCTAGGGTAAATGCAGTGTTGACAGGATGGACTTCTGTGTCACTCAGCTATACCCTGCAGGTAACCTGGGCACATCTCTTCCTTTACATCCATAAAGAGCCCAAAGAGCATACCAGGCCCAGGCAGCCTGACTTTGGGACAAGGGCATCCCTCTCCTCCGCCTGCAGAATGCAGAATCCACAGAAGTGCTTTCCCAGGTCCTGAGAGATGCCTTGGGCTTTTTTCCTTGTGGGTCAGGCAATGTCTGTGTTTACTAAATAGGGCCGGTGACAAGGTACATTCCTTCCAGGTCTCAGCACAACCCCAGGCATCAAGGAGGTCCTTGATAAATGTTTTTTGAGGCCGTTTCCCAAGCAGGTGAAAGTAAATACTTTGGGAAGAATGCGGAGGAAAAATGAACTGGCCTCTTTTGGTACTTTATCCTATAGCTGGTGAGAGCTCCCCATAGGACCTGGATGGGGTGTTTGAGAAGGCATTCCCACACGTGACCAAAGACATACAGGTACACACACCCCAATCATTCCAAAACCAGAGGGAAAACAGCTCATTTATTTGCTGAGCAAGAACTGGAGCTACGGCAAATGGCAACACAGCCTCAGAAAATCCCTGCCCTGCAGCAGCAGGGTATAAGCTCAGGGTTTTGGCAGGTATCTCCCTGCTGCCTCTTGCCATGATGGTAATGGAAAACAGCCCAGCTGCTTCCTGCTGCGTGCTAAATGCCCATCACGGGCAGTCCTGAACACGTCCAGAAAAATATTTATCTTGTGCTTTACAATTTACAAAGTTTGTTCCCATATCTGAGCTCACTTAATTCATACAACAATTCAGCTGGCAGTCTAGTCCCCATTTTATTGAGAAGGAAACTGAGACTAAGAAGCTATTAGCCTAGGGAGCGGATATGGCTCAAGCAGTTGAGTGCCTGCCTCCCACATGGGAGGTCCTGTGTTCGGTTCCCCGTGCCTCCTAAAAACAAAAAAGAAAAAGAAAAAACCAACTCAGGGGAGCCGATGTGGCTCAGTGGTTGAGTGCTGGCTTCCTACATATGAGGTCCCAGGTTCAATCCCCAGCCCTGGTACCTCAAAAGAAAAGAAAAGGAAAAAAAAAAAGCTATTGGCCTAAAAGTCTTCAATCCAGGCTCTCTGATTCCAGGTCTCAGGCTCTTTCCAACAGACTCTGCTTTTTATTTGCAAAGTGCTCAACTCCCTTGTTTCTACGTTTTTCTGCCCAGCAGGCATTTAGAGACAGGTGCCCTTAATCTGGAGAGTGGTTGAGTGATTTGCTTTGGCTTACACAATGAGTTGGTGGCAGGAATGGTATTAAAATGGCTCCTGATATTCTGGGTCATTGTTAAGTGACGATTTCTAATTTCTCCCGCTCACTCAGCCAAATCCAGAGTCAAGAGCTTTCAGGCAGCTTTGTTCCTGCTGCGGATTTGGCCTCCCCTCTAATGCCTGCCTCAGGTGAGCCTGCTGTAGGCGCTCCCGGAATTAAGACACTGAGCACCTGAAGGATTCTATGTTGTTTACAGACCTCTGTGCAGGGGGAGGGATTGCTTTGGCCCTAAGGAGCTGCTTTCATCAGTCACCACCTACTGGGAGGAGAATTGGCCAGGCAACCGAGTTCATCTGGGGTTTGCTTTCAACTTAAAACAGTCACCTTTTCCTGAGAACTGTGATTGAAAAGTTTGTATCAAAATAAGCAAAGAAACCAGACTAACACATTCCAGCTGTTTGGGTTCTTCCCTTTTGGGGATGGGGGTCGGTGCAGGGGTGGATGATTGGGTAGTGAGCAGGATTTTAAAATGGTTTCCTTATTTAGTTCACAATGGCAGGGATAGGTATCAGAATAAATAAAAGAAGGGGAAATTTGTATCCACAATCTTAACACCCAATTTTTTGGTGTTCCTTTCCCACCAGATTCATATATAATTCTTATAGTCATACTCATGGCAAAGATGAGATCTTATATTTTCACTTAACTTCATAGGATAAGCATTTTTTCCAAGTCGCCACCTAATCTTCACAATTATAATTTTTAATGGGCTGCATAAGATCACTTCAAGTGATGGAAGCGTCCACGCCTCTCTCATTAGTCATTTAGGTTGTTTCCAATTTTTTGCTTCAATTGATACAGTCTCCTGTAGATGCTGAAAAACAGCAGATTCTTGATTTAGCTGGGAGTCTTCTGGTACCAAACAGAGGCTCCATTTACAGGTGGGGTGCCCAGGACTCACCCTGCAGCCATGGTAACTGACGGAGGAGTCAGCGCGGTGGGAAAGGCGGGATGGGCACCCTGGGACCCAGGTAGCTAGGGCTGGGAGGGGTCTCAGTCCAAGCAGTCCCCATGGCATTCCCACCCAGTCTTTCCTGTCTCTCAGGGACCCCTGGCAGCCGCTCAGCTAGTGCTG
This sequence comes from Cabassous unicinctus, assembly GCA_029593785.1. Taxonomy (NCBI): domain Eukaryota; kingdom Metazoa; phylum Chordata; class Mammalia; order Cingulata; family Chlamyphoridae; genus Cabassous; species Cabassous unicinctus. The sequence continues at coordinate 1,593 of JAQZBX010041493.1, read as the reverse complement.
AGATGGGAGGCGGCCAGTGAACCCCCGAGGGTAAATGGCAGAGGGACCCAAGTTGACTCCTACGAAAAGCAGAACCAAGGACATGAGCCACCAACTCTTCCCGCTCCTGGGAGCCTTGTGCCTCCCGAGAATAAATATCCGGCATACTCTACTCTGGGGACCTAACCACCAATCCCAGGGGCCCCAAGCAGAGGAGAAATGACGCATTTTGCTCGTTTCGTCATGCTGCGGTCTGGTTGAGCCGATCCTGGCATATTTTCTGCTCCCCTGCTCCTGCTGCCTGAAGGGACAGGCAATCCCAGCCCAACTGCAGCCTGGGCACAGCACCCCCAGCTCCTGGCGGGGCCAGAAATTTCAGCTGGCTCTTGGGACTCCTTGTCCTGAAGCTTCTTGCCTGGCCCCTTTGGGAAAAACACCCTGTGGATGAAAACTGCTGACAGCTTTGGGAAATGAAAACAAGCAGGAAGGCAGACGATGTTCCCGTTACACTTAAGGTCAGCTCCATTTGTGAAGAATTCAAAATGCAAGGGTACTAACGCCGTCACTGTAGGCCAAGTTGATTTATTGCCACCTGGTTACTGCATCGGTCCTGCCCCTTTAGCTTTTGTTGAAGCTAGGTGCGACTAAATTGTGGGTGATAGGATGTAGGCAAAAGAGGTATGTGCTTCTTCCTGGAAGTAACGGCCTCCTCTCCTTTCCTCCTTCCTGCTGGCGGAATGTGGATATACTAGCTGGAGCTGGAGGGGTGCTACTTTGTGCCATGACATCAAAGCCACAAGCTGCAAGGAGCCTGGGTCCCCAAGGACCTCATGGAGCAGAGCTGTTTTGGGGTGACTACCTTTAGATTCCCCCCACTCCCCAAGATGGCTCCCTTGTCTGTCTGCTCACTGCCTACTCACTGTGTCTGCTTGTTGTGTCCACTTGTTGTCTGCTCGACTTCTTTAGGAGGCCCCAGGAACGAACCTGGAACCTCCCATGTGGGAGGCGGGCTCCCATCAGCTTAAGCCACATCCACTCCCCTACCTTTAGATTTTTATGTGAAACAGAAATAAACAGCTAACTTGATTAAGCCAATATTGTTTTGGATTTTCTATCATTTACAGCCAAACCTAATTAATCCTAATTAACACAGTGGTGGAGCTGGAATTTGAACCAGTTTGATTTCAAAGGCCAACCTTAACCCCTTTGGCATGCTATTTTTCCTGTCAAACTCTATGCCCACATTGGTTCATCTTTTTTTTTCTTTTTTAAAGATTTATTTATTTACTTTATCCATTTTAAACCCCCCCTTCCCCATTTGCTGTTTTGTGTCCATTCGCTGGGCAATTCTCTGTGTCTGTTTCCTGCCATCTCTTCTCATCCTCCTCCTCCAGTCTTCACCAGGATTCGATCCTGGAGACCTCCGATGTAGGAGACAGGTGTTCTGCCACCTGCGCCACCTCAGTTCCAGGTTTTTGGAGCATCTCATCTTGTCTCTCCCCTGCGTCTCTCTCCTGTTATGTCATCATCTTGCTGCATGGCTCCCGGGGCCTGGAGGCTCACCGGCACACAGAGCCTGGCAGCCCATGCACCTTCTATATATATATATTTTTT
>JAQZBX010041492.1:0-22335 GCA_029593785.1 Cabassous unicinctus | reverse complement strand
TCTCGTCTTGTCTCTCTCCTTTTACGTTATCATCTTGCTGCATGGCTCCCGGGGCCTGGAAGCTCACCGGCACACAGAGCCTGGCAGCCCATGCGCCTTCTATATATATATATTTTTATTTTACCGGGAGGTCCCAGGGATCAAACCCAGGTCCCTCCATATGGCAGACGGACACCCAACCATTTGAGCCACATCCGCCCCTCTAGAGTTTTTTTAATCTCTTCTATTGTGCCTTTCATCCTCATAATTTTTTGTTTATTTTTATACTTTTAAGTTCTTCTTTATGCCCACACATTGTCTTTTTTAAAATCCTTTAATCTCTTTAGCATATTTTCCTTCATCTCTTTGAAGTGATTTTGGAGGATTGTTTGAACATTTTTGACTTGTTCCAAATTCTGTGTCTCCTCTGAAGTTTTAATTTGTTCCCTTGACTGGGTGGTTTAGTTTGCTAAATGATGTTAGGAGCAATATACCAGAAATGGGTTGGCTTTTATAATGGCAATTTATAAGGTCAAAAGCTTACAATTTTGAGGCTGTGAAAATGTCCAAATTAAGGCATCATCAAAGATACTGTATTAGTCAGCCAAAGGGGTGCTGATGCAAAATATCAGAAATCTGTTGGCTTTTATAAAGGGTATTTATTTGGGATAGAAGCTTACAGTTGCCAGGACATGAGGCATAAGTTACATCCCTCACCAAAGTCTGTTGCCACAAGTTGGATCAAGATGGCTGCTGACATCTGTCAAGAGTTCAGGCTTCTTGGTTCCTCTCTTTGTGGGGCTTGTTTCTCTCCAGGCTCAGCTGCCCTGCTCTCTCCACAAGGCCAGCTGTAGACTCTCAGGTGACCGACTCTGTCTCTCTCCCTGGGGAGCAATTCTTTCAGGGCTGGTGTATTAGTCAGCCAAAGGGGTGCTAATGTGAAATACCAAAAATGGGTTGGTCTTTATAAAGGGTATTTATCTGGGGTAGAAGTCCACAGTTACCAGGCCAGAAAGCGTAAGTTTCTTCTTTCACCAAAGTCCATTGCCATGTGTTAGAGCAAGACAGCTGCTGACGTTTGCCGGGGTTCAGGCTTCTTGGGTTCCTCTCTTCCCAGGGCTGCATTTCTCTCCAGGCTTAGCTCCTGTTTCCTCCACAAGGTCAGCTGTAGATGATCAGGAGAACAGCTTGCTTCTCTTCTCCTGGGGCCTTCTCTCCTACATCAAAACTGCTTATCAAAAACTGCTTCCTCTGTCCTTTGACTTGCCTTTTATATTCGATTCCCGCACCCACCAAGGGGTGGGGCTCAACGCCCTACTGACGAGGCCCAGTCAACGCCCTAATCATAACTTAATTATGCCCAGATTAACAGATCAGTTTACAAGCATGATCCAATTATATTTTTGGAATTCATAATTAAATTAAATTGGCCAGCGGCTACATCTGGGTTGCTCTGCTCCTCTGTGTGCTTACTTTCCAGGCTCCAGCTCAAACCTCCAACTACCTCCTCTCTGCTGTGTATTTTTCTCTGTGAGTCCCCATCCACCAAGGGGACAAGGACTCAGCATCCTACTGACATGGCCCAATCAATGCCTTAATCATTATTTAATCAAGTAAAAATGAAACTTCTGAATTCAATACAATCTAATGTGCTAAAAGGCCAGTTTACAAACATAATCCAATATCTATTTTTGGAATTCATAAATAATACCAAACTGCTACAGATGCCATCTCACCAAATGTCAGCCGCTGATAATCCTGGATTCCTGCCACATGGCAAGTTACAAAGGCGATTCTGCTGAGGTCTCTGCCTTCCCCTCCAGGCTCATTTTTGGTCCAAGCTCAGCTGTTGGTGATTAGGCACATGGCAGGTTTTGTTCACCTCTCTCCTCTCCTCCAGGTCTCATTGCTTCAGCTTCTTGCTCTCCATGGGCCTTCTCTCTCAGTCTCTTGGGGACCTCTTTGGCTCTCCACCTTTTTACGTGTGTGTCTGTGTTTTTTTAGTCTTTCATTTACAAAGGACTCCAGTAAGAGGATTAGGATCAACCCTGGGTCCCTCAATATAATCAAAGGCCTTAACCAAAGCAATCTAATTGAGAGTGATCTAATTAAAAAGGTTCTTAACTGACTCTAACCAAATGGTCCTCCATACAATAGGTTTACATGCACAGGAATGGGTTAGCTTAAGAACATAATTTTCTGGGGTCCACAAGAGTCTCAAACTATCACACTGGGCTATATCTTTCTGTTTCTTAGTGTGTCTTGTAATTTTTTGCTGATATTTAGGCTTCTGGCTATCTTGATGAGTTTACTATGAAAGTCAGTTTCTCGTTTGCCTTGAGTTTTATTGTTGATTGGCTTTGTGTTAAGGCTCTTCTTTGATGCTTAGTCCTCCTTATTCTAGAACTTTAGAATAGCCCAAGTTTAACTGATCTAATTTCTTCCACTCTTCTTCACCTGATTCTTACCCTGGATATGAAGTATAATTTTTAAGACTGCACTTTTTGTGCAATTGTTTCACCTCCAGGATAAAGCTTCTTTTCCTGTTCCTTCTCCAGGATTCTTGATCTGTTCTGTTTTTGTTTTGCCTCTATAGGTTTTTATACTCCTTTTATTATCTCTAGCTGCTTTTGCCTGGAGGGCAATTTCTGGGAGGGAGGTCACCCTGGAGAGGACTTTCCCGAGACAGTATCTTCCAGACAAAACAGCATCAAAGATCCAAGAAGAGGGCACAGACTGGCTCCAAATTGCCCTGGGAAGGGGATCAGGTAGGATGCCAAAAGCCACTTTGACAGCTCCCTGAAGCTGTACTTTCTTGGTCCAGCAAATGAAGCTCTTCAGCTACTGTCCACTGCAGCTCTGAAGAAGCAATGCATCTTTAAATCTCTTCTGTCTCTGCCTTTCTCCTTGGTGGGATTGAAGCAATGGCTGCCCCCTCCTTTGCTGGACTGAGTTGAAACAATAGCTCAAAGCTGGTACCAGCATTCTGAATGTGCTAATCAAAAGCTGTGATCAGTGATCAGCTGTGCCCCCCACCTTGGGGAAGTGGATTTTTATGTCCCTGTCACCCACAAGCTCACCAGGGACTGGACCCTGAGGATGCCTGCCGTGAGAGTAGGTGATAGGTGCTGACAGCTGCCACATGGAGAGAGCAACTCACTGTTCTTTACTATAGTTCATCAGCCTCTTCCTCCCACTCTTCCCTGGACACTGTACAGTATTCTTCTGGCCTCAGCACAGTTGTTTTATACAGTTCCTGCCTGTTTAATAGCTGTTTTGGTGGAAGGACTGAGTTCTGGAGCTCCCTCTGCCATCTTCCCCTACCAATTGACTTCTGACATGGGTCCAATCAATGGAAAGAGAACAATCTTTTCAAAAAATGGTGCTGGGAAAACCGGATAGCCACAATCAAAAGAATGAAGTGGATACCAACCTTTCACCATATACAAAAATTAACCCCAAATTGATCAAAACCTAAACATAAGAAGTAAAATTATAAAACTCCTAGAAGAAAGTGTAGGGGAACATCTACAAGACCTTGTGTTAGGCAGTGGAAAGAAAACACCAAAAGCATTAGAAACAGAAGAAAAAATAGATAAATGGGTCTTCACCAAAATTAAAAACTTTTGAACATCAAACAATATTATCAAGAAAGTGAAAATACAATCTACAGAATGGGTGAAAATATTTGGAATATTTGGAATACCTGATAAGTTTTTAATATCCATAGTATATAAAGAACTCCTAGAACTCAACAACAAAGAGACAAACAATCCAGTTAAAAAATGGGAATAGACATATTTCCGAAGAAGATATACAAATGGTCAATAGGTATATGAAAAGATGATAAACATCATTAGCGTTTAGAGAAATGCTAAACAAAACTACAATGAGATACCAGTTCAAATCCACTAGAATGGCTATTTAAACTACAGAAAATAACAAGTGCTGGTGAAGATGTGGAGAAATGGCAATCCTCATACATTGTTGGAGGGGATGTAAAATGGTGCAGCCATTCTGGAAAACAGTTTGGTAGTTCCTCGAAAGTTAAGTATAGAATTATCATACGATCCAGCAATCCCACTTCTAGGTATATATTCAAAAGAACTGAAAGCAGGGACTTGAACAGATATTTGTACACTGATATTCACAGCAGTATTATTCACAATAGCCCAAAGGTGGAAGCAACTCAAGTGTACCTCAGTGGATGAATGGATAAATAAAATGTGGTATATGCATACAATGGAATATTATTTAGCCATGAAAAGGAATGAAGTTCTGATACATGCTACAGCATGGGTGAACTTTGAAGATATCGTTGAATAAAATAAATTAGACACAACAGGATAAATATTGTAGGATCCCACTTATATGAAACAATTAAAATAGGCAAATTCATGGAGTCAGAAATTATAATACAGGTTACCAGGGGCCAGGGTGAGGGTGGGGAATGTGGAGTTAATGTTTAATTGATATAGTTTCTGTTTGGGGTGATGGAAAAGTTTTGGTAATAGATGGTGGTGATGGCAGCACAACATTGTGAAGTAGTTAACACCAGTCAGTTGTACACTAGAAAGTGGCTAAAATAGGAGTATTTATGTTATATGAATGTTACAATAAAAATTAAAAAAAAAAAGAGGAGAGGACAGAGGGACTTTTTTGATGGTTGTCACCAGGAGGTAGAAGCAAATTTATAGTTTATTACAGAAGTCACTGAAAAAAGAAACTATAAAGTCAAATGTCAATGGAAAAAAATAACAGAGAATGAGAGAATCCCTTATTGTTGGTATGTCCCTTTTTCCCCTCTTGGCTATTCACTGCCAAGTATCATGATTCTAGCAACATAATGGAAACCTGGAGATGCTACTTATTTTATGTTGCTATTGAGCTATTAAAAATAAATGAGAACAAGACAAAAAAAATAAAAATAAAAAATAAAAAAAGAAGTAAAAATAAATGAGAACAGAGGACAACCAGCAAGATGGCAGCAGAGTAAAGAGCTCCTAGAATAGGCTTCTGCTACAGGGGCGGTTGGTGATTACCCAAAGCTATCCAGGGCACTTGTTTGAGGGCTCCAGGAGACCAGACTGCGTGTCCTGCAGCATCCTTGAAAGAATGGAAGGAGGACATTGCCCTTCTGAAGAGAGGATTCATGGGTGGAGCACTCAACGCTGCGGAGGCCGGTGCCCATCCTCCACTGGAGGCACAAGCTGCCTTGGGAGCTGTTCCATGGCTGGAGTTGGAGGCTCCACTTCCCAGGAACAAAGGTTGGGGTCGGGGAGGAGACAGTTGGGTACCGGCTTCAGCTGCTGATTGGTGGATTCGGAGGGCTAAAGTATAATCCTAAGAACAGCTAAAGTTGGAGACTATCCAGGTCAGAGGGAGGCGGGTAGCCGCCATCTTAACTCTGCACCTGACATGAGTGGAAGCAGGGCTGACTGAAACTCACAGTGCTGGTAGGGACCGGCTTTTTTCTGTCTAGATCAGATTGCCGCTCTAGCCTAAGCCCCAGGCCCACCTCGGGCAGGGACGAAGCTCGGGGGAGCTGTGCCAGCCTCTCTGGGAAATTACAGGCCACGCCACGGAGGCCGGTGATCATCCTACTTTGGCAGCGCAAGCCACCCCAGGAGGTATTCTGTGGCAGGAATTGGAAGCTCCATTCCCTAAAAACAGGGAAGAGATGGTTGGCCACCGATTTCAGCTACTGATTAGCAAATTCGGCTGGCTAAGGTATAACCCTAAGAACAGCTAAAGTTTGTGGCTGTCCAAGTCGGAAGGAGGCCAGTAGCCATTTTGACTTCACCCCCAGCATGAGGGGAAGCCTGGCTGACTGAAAATCACAGTGATGGTAGAGACCGGTTTCTTTCACACAGATTGGCCTGCAGCCCTAGCCTAGGCTTCAGTCCCACCTCTAGCAGGAAGGAAGCTGGCAGGCCCTGCACCAGCCTATCCAGGTAACTGCAGGTACATTTAGCTGGCACAGACTGAATAATCAGAAGTCTACCAGGGCATCTGAGGTTATTTTGGACCTGCACTGCATAGATTGCTGCCCACACCTGCAGCTCCATCCCTGCCCAGGCAGAGGAGAAAGGGGAGTGAAGCTTCATCAGTCTCTCTCGGCAACTACAGTCTAGGCCTGCATGAGTTGGACTATTCTACACAGCTGTGGCTCTGTCCCTACCCCTGGCAAAGGAGAAAGTTGGGAGAAGCTTTATTGGTCCCTGGGACAATGAAGGCAGCTTGAGCCTCCACAGCTTATAGCACCAACTACATCCTTGGCTCCTACTACACAACCAGCAAGGGAGAAAGGGCAGGAAGCCCTAAACTAAAGAGAAAAACTGCACACAGAATAAATACTCCAGTAAGCCAGATGCCAAGACACCAACAAAAAATTACAGTTCACACCAAGAAACAGGAAGATATGGCCCAGTTAAAGGAACAAAATAAGCTTCCAGATGACATATAAGAGTTGAGACAACTCATCATAGATGCTCAAACAAATCTCCTTAATAAATCCAATGAGATGGCTAAAGAAATTAAGGATATTAAGAAGACCTTGGACAAGCACAAAGAATAATTTGAAAGCATACATAGAAAAATAGCAGATCTTATGGGAATGGAAGGTACAATAAATGAAATTTAAAAATACACTGGAATCATATAATAACAGATTGAGGAGGCAGAAGAAAGGATTGGTGAGCTTGAAGAAATGGCCTCTGAAAGTGAACATACAAAAGAACAGATGAAGAAAAGATTGGAAAAACTTGAACAAGGTTTCAGGGAACTAAAGGACAGCAAGAGACATGCAAACATGTGTCATGGGTGTCCCAGAAAGAGAAGAGAAGGGAAAAGGGGTAGAAGGAATACTTGAAGAAATAATGGTAGATAATTTCCTAACCCTATTGAAGGACATAGATATCTATGTCCAAGAAGAATAACATACTCTCATCTGAAAAAATCCGAATAGACCAACTCCAAGACACATAATAAACAGAATGTCAAATGCCAAAGACAAAGAGAGAATTCTGACAGTGGCAAAAGAAAAGCAATGCATAACATACAAGAGATACCCAATAAGATTAAGTGCTGATTTCTCACCAGAAACCATGGAGGCAAGACAGTTGTATGATATATTTAAGATACTGCGACAGTGGTATGATATATTTAAGATACTTCAAGAGAAAAACTTCCAGCCAAGAATCTTATATCCGGCAAGATTGCCTTTCAAAAATGAAGGCGAGTTTAGAATATTCACAGATAAACAGACACTGAGACAGTCTGTAACCAAGAGACCCACTTTGCAGGAAATACTGAAGGGTGTGCTACAGCCTGAAAAGAAAAGACATGAGAGAAAGAGGCCAGGAAGAGAGTCTAGAAATGAAGATTGTATCAACGAAAGTAACTAAAAGTGTCAAAAGAGTGGTGAAAATAAAATATGAAAGATAAAAACAAATATTCAGGAATAAACTTAACCAATAATGTAAAGCACTTGTATTTAGAAAACTACAACTCATTGTTAAAAGAAATAATAATAATAAAAAAAAGACTTAAATAATTGGAAGAACATTCCATGCTAATGGATTGGAAAACTAAATATCATTAAGATGTCAATTCTACTCAAATTGATGTACAGATTCAATGCAATCCTGATAAAAATTCCACCAGCATTTTAAAAATAAATGGAAAACATGATTATCAAATTTATCTGGAAGGGTAAGGGGTCCTGAATAGCCAGAAACATCTTAAAAAGGAAAAGCGAAGTTGGAAGACTCTCATTTCCAGACTTTAAGTCATATTACCTAGCTACAGCGGTAAAAACAACATGGTACTGGCATAAAGACAGACACATAGACCAATGGAACCAAATTGATGGTTGAAAAACAGACTGTCACATCTATGGTCAAGTGGTTTTTGACTAGCCTGTCAAACCCACTCAGTTCGGGCAGAACAGTCCATTCAACAAATGGTGCTGAGAAAACTGGATATCCATAGCAAAAGAAGGAAGGAGGACCCCTATCTCACACCTTATACAAAAATTAAGTCAAAATGAATAAAAAACCTAAGTATAAAAGCAAGAACCATAAAGCTTCTAGAAGAAAACATAGGAAAATATCTTTGAGACCTGGTGGTAGGTGATGGATTCTTAAAGGAGATAAGAGGAGGACTGAGATGGACTACTGATATTTAATGTATATAGGAGTTTTAATTAGCTTTACTGTAAAAGTGTGGAAATGTACAGAGTTGATGGTAACACATTATAGTCAGTAACAGCTGGTTTATAAATGGGGATGTGGCTGAAAATGGTAGCCTAGGGATGTAAATGCCAATTCACAGAAAGCTAGAGAATAATCTAGGGACTGAATAGCACAGTAAACCCACAGGTAGATAAGAAAAGTGGTTGATGGTACAGATGCAAGAGTGTCCTTTGTGAGCTGGAGCAGATGTACATCACTATTGCAGGGTGGTGGGAACGTGAAGCATGGGAAAAATACAACTGACCTATGGACTGTGGTTAATAGTAATAAGATAATATTCTTGCATCTATGCCAAAGATGTACTGTGTTGATAATGGGGAGTATAGAAAATGTGTGCCAAATGTATGCTGTGGACCTGGTAATAATTGGATGATATTATCTCATAATCTGTGACAAATATTGACCATGGTGTGGTGTGTTGATAGAGGAGTGTTTGGGAATTGTGCACATGTGCATGATTGTTTTGTAAGTTTACAACTTCTGTCATAAAAATATATTTTAAAAATAATAATAGGGTGGGTTGGGAGAAAAATACACCAAATGTAAGATAAGGACTATAATTAGTAGTAAAATTTTGACAATATTCTTTCATAATTTGTAACAAATATCTCATGACAATGCAAGATGTTGGTGGAGGGTTGATGTATGGGACCCTTGTTATGATGTTATGAATGTTTGCTTTGTAAGTTCACAACTTTTATTATACACTTACTGTTTATGTATGTTCATGTATAAATGATATAAAAAATAATAGGGTGGGTTGGGGGAAAATACTTTGGTTAGTAGTAATATTTTGAGGATGCTCTTTATTCATTAGATAAAAAGGTTTAACAACAATGCAAGGTATTGGTGGTGGGGTGAGGTATGAGAGCCCTGTATGACGTTATGTATGTTTGTTTTGTAAGTTCACAACTATTGTTATACACTTGTTTTTTACGTATATTCATGTATGAGTGATATACTTCAATAAATTAAAAAAAATAAATGAGAACAATCCTCCAGCATTTCCAAATGCACCCATTTAAGAAGTGTGGTGTTATCAAGGTCAAATGTAAATAAGTGGTAAGGGTTGGATTTGATGGTAACACATAATGAACATAACAAACTGTTTATTTATGGATATGATTGTGGCTGAAACAAGTAGTCTAGGAAGATTAATGTTATTTGGAGGACAGCTGGAGGATAATATTGGAAATGTATAACAATGATTTTGGAAGTAGATGAGGATTGTGGCTAATAATATAAATACAGGAATGTTCTTCTACTACAGGGTGTTAAGAATGTAGTGATACATGGGAAAAATATAACTAATGTAATCTATAGACTATAGTTAACAACAACGTTGTAATGTTTTTGTAGCAAAAACAAAGTTGGTACTATATTAATTCTAAAGGTGAAAAAAGAATATGGGGTTTGGTTTTTTGAGATATGAATATGATTAAGCTTTCTTTTCATTTCTTTTTCATTAATAAGGAGAACTTGACTATGTCACTAAACTAATCTGTGTTAATCTGTGTAGCTTTCTGAACACTACAGGAACAATGGAATTTGCAGTTGGAAGTAGATAACAGTGCCTGAAAAAGTACTTTTTAGGAGTAATGTTTCTATAACTTGTTGACCTGCCTTTTTCTGTTCTTTTTATTTTTGTGAATTTGAAACAAAGCTATTAATAATAAAAAAAAAGAAGTGGGGTGTTAGATCTTATTTTTCTACTGTACAACTAACTATCTAGTGTCAGTGGGATAAAATACCTGGCTACAGCAAAGACAAATTACATCCACCACTTACCCGCTTCTAACAGGCCAATAACTGTCAAAGATTACATTAATTTGACAAGAGGTATTTCTTCCAGAACTATGCTACTTTATTACCCAATAAGTTTTCAGTTTGCAAATCAAATACAAAAGTTTTTCCCACTGTTGTTCTGCCTTTCAGAAACTTCTGAACTAATTCACATCATTCATACTCAAAAACTTCCTTTTACATTCCCTTTTAAGTCTTTTCTTGTAAACAGTGTTAAATGACTCATTTAATCAGCTTTGATGATATATACATGCTATATACAGTAAAACATAAACATAACCCCATATGTTACTGCTAATGAGTAAAACACCACCACTTTGGCAAAGGCACTTTGGCTAGGTGGCTGTGGAGAAAAGTCTGTCAAAATTTTGTTAAAACTGAAATATTATCACAGACTATCTCTGAACATAGGTTGTATATAGAACCTACAATAGTGAAGTGAATCTTTTCCTTGCAATTCTTTTAAGTGAAACTTAATTATTAATGCACAGAATATTGCAAGAGGGAATATTAATTTATTCAAAGCAAATCATCATACTGAAATTTGATGTTCATTTATACTAATTACAAATATAGTGGCCAGATATACAAAATTATTGATGTGCTGCAATGGTGGGCAGGTGTCCTACACCAGCACTGCTTTAAGGTTTGGGAGGGTCTTGTGGAAAGCAAACTTTGAGACGTTCAAGTTGCTTTGAAAATTACCTCAGCAGTGCAAAGCTAATGAAGTTGCTTTGCTATAATTAGAAGTCTGGGAGTCAAGTTCTGGTTCCTACTTAAATTGTTGGGAGTGCCTCAACAATTGACAGACCTAGACCACATATAGCAACTCAGAATTTCACAAACAGCCCTAAAAGCAAGGCTGAAGCTCCTCAAGGCAAAAGAAAAAATAAAGGGGAAAAAAAGCCTTTCAATGCATTGGGCTGAGATGAGTACATGTAGTGGTTTTAAAACATGTTTCCCAAATTCTTTTAAAACTCCTCTATTGAGTCTATGTCCTCTCCCTCTAAATCTGGGCTCTGTGACTACTTTATCAATAGAACATGGTGGAAGTGACCCTGTGCTGTTTCTGGGCCCAGGCTTTAAGGAATTGGCAGTTCCTACTTTCCGAAGTATTCTAAGAGATGTTTGCTTTTGGAACCCAGTCATCCTATCAGGAAACCCAAGCTGTTCAGTGGAGAACTAAGAGCCAGTATATGTCTGCCAGCTGTATGAACAAGCCAACTCTGAAGTGGGTCCTCTAGCCCCAGTTGAGCTGTTCAAGGTGACATCTTGTGGAGGAGAGAGGAGCTGTCCTCACTGCACACTGCCTGAATTACAGATTTGTGAGCAAAATAAATGACTTATTCTTTCAAACCATTATGTTTTGAGGTAGTCTGTTATACAGCAATAGATAACCAGAACAGTGGGATAGACGAGACTACAAGAGGCTTGGCTAAGATCTGGGCTGAGCTTACGGGGTGAAATCTGGCTGATAGAATGGATAAGTAAGGGGTAGAGCTGGACAAGGGGTTTCAATCCATATGGGGAAGAACTGTGTAATATTTATGCAGCTCAAAGTTGAAGAGTTCTATATTGTCAGGCTAAGACGATGAGATATGTGGATTTAAAGTGGATGGGTTAGGGAAGTGGATGTGGCTCAAGTGATTGGGCTCCTGTCTACCATATAGGAGGTCGAGGGTTTGATTCCTGGGGCCTCCTGGTGAAAAGCAAGCTGGCCTGCATGGCAAGCTGGCCCGAGCAGAGTGCTGGCCCATGGGGAGTGCTGGCCCGCACGGAGAGCTGGCGCAGGAAACTGACGCAACAAAAAAAGACACAGAAGAGAGACAGTGAGAGATGCAGCAGATCAGGAAGCTGAAGTGGCATAAGAGATTGAGCAGCCTCTCTCCACGCTGGAAGGTCCCAGGATTGGTTCCCGGTGCCGCCTAAAGAGAAGACAAGCAGACATAGAGAGACAGCAAGCGCAAAACAACTGGGGTAGGGTGGGGGGCGGGGGGTAATAAATCTTAAAACAAAAAAAAATAAAGTGGGTTAGTCATTATTCAGATTAGGCAGGAAAACGGAAATCAGATCAGAGTGTGGGCTACAGGTCAGTATCAAGATGCTGTAGCAGTTTGATATTATTTATGAATTCCAAAAAAGATATTTGTGTTTGTAAACTGGTCTGTTCCTCTGGGTGTGATACCCTTTGACTGTATTATATTCAGCTGAGATGTCTTTGATTAAATTATGTTAAGATTAGAGCTTTGATTTGACCATGTCTGAAAGGGTGTGCAGGGTTCAGTCCCCACCCCCTTGGTGGGCTGATAAACAGACTCTCACATGGAAGTAGAACCCCAGAGAAGACAAGCCCCAGAGGAGGAGTGACAACTCATTAGACATGGCAGAGGCCCCAGGAAGAGAAATGAGCCTGAGAATCTACAGCTGACCTTGTGAAGAAAACAGAGCAGCTGAGCCCGGAAAGATACGAGCCACAGGGAGAGAGATGAGCCTTATGGCAGCCTACAGCTGAGATCAGAAGCTGGGACCACAGAGCCTTATGAGGAATGAGGAAGGCTGAACCCTTGCAGATATATCACCCACTATCTTGCATCAACACGTGGCAACAGACTTTGGGTGAGAAAGTACCTCTTATGGTACCTTGAGTTGGACTCTTCAGGGCCTTGTGACCATAAGCTTCTATTCCAAATAAATACCCTTTATAAAAGCCAACAGATTTCTGGTACTTTGCATCAGCACCCCTTTGGCTAACTATTACAGATGTCAATCCAGGAACAAACAGAACAACAATTTAGTTTAGGAAGCTAGGATCATTTCAAAATCAGGAATGGCAAATAAGAGTGGTCTAGGAGGATCATTAGGGCCTTCAGGATCTGGAAGATCAGGCAACAGGAACCAGGTGTAAGAGAGAAAACTCAGCACCAAGAACTCTGGTACTAGTTACGGTGGGGGTGGGGACAGAAACACTGTCCTAGATATTGAGTCAACTGGCTCCAAGGCTGTAGCTTCATTATCTTTGGAGCCCAAATTAAGAACAGTGCTCAGCTCAAAGATAGGGCAAGGAGGAATACCCAAGTATGGTGACAGGTATTTCCTATTAGTTCACATAAGTGAATTTAACATGTATGATTAGGGTTCTTCTCTTGTTCTCAAAGGAAGTTGATGAATAGTTTAAGAAGGCAAACTGTATACAAGAAGCTCCTAAAGAGGTTATCAGTCATTAATGAAACTACTAAAGCATTTAAGTGTCTACATAGGCACAATTGAATACTTGCGGATTGTCCACGATCTTTTACAGTTATCTTTCAAAATCAAATTGGATTTTGTCATTCCTCTGCTTTGTTTCCCTTTCCTGGTTTTATTCTAAAAACAATTTAGTATAAAATTAAACTCTTAAATTGCATGAACTGGATCCTCTTGATTACCTTCCCAATTTATTTCCAACTACCCTTTCCCCTGGTTCACCAGGCTCCAAACACATTGGCTTTCTCTCAGTTTGCAAAGTCAGGGCCTTTGCACATGCTCTTGCCTCTACTAGTAGTTTTCATGCAGTCTTTAGTTCTTGCTCATCTTTTAGGCTTCAGTTTAAATGTCACATCTTCAGAGATTCCTGAACTCCTAAACTCATTTATGTCTCCTCTGCAATTATCTCCTGGTAACCATTATTTTCTTCATTGCTTTTACCATAATTATAATTTGTGTTTTTGTTTAATGACTGCCTCTCCTATTAGATTGATTTCTACGAGATGTGGGGTCATCGTGGATTTTTTAAGACTGAAGCTGGGGAAGGGGAAAATTGAGTTAAAATCCAGTAGCAACAAAAGGTGGAGTAGGCAACTAAAATGAAGTGATTTATACCATTCAAAAAATTAAAAAATAATAGCAGTCTAATGAACTCTGAGTGGAAGGGCAGAGTGTTTAATACATCTCAATAGCCCCTGATGACAAGCCTGCAAAACAATAAGTACTATTAATGAGGTATCAAGAAACTCTAGAATGTGCAGAAATTGGAACCCTAATTTATTGCTGGAGAGATTGTAAAATGGTGTAGGTGATTTGGAAAAGCTTGGCAGTTCCTCAAAAACTTAGGAGTTAACATTAAGATTCAGCAATTTCACTCCTAAGTATAAGAGAAATGAAAACATAACACATGAAAACTTGTACATGAACGTAAATAGCAGCACTACTCATAAAAGCCCCAAACTGGAGAGAGCTGGAAAAAAACACAAATGCCCATAAACTGATGAATAAATAAAACGTGGAATATAAGAAGGAATGAAGTACTGATAAATATAACATGGAAGAAACTCAAAACATTATGCTAAGTGAAAGGAGCCAGTCACAAAGGATCACATATTACACAACTTTATTTATATGAAATGTCCAGAATGTGCAGATCTATAGAGGCAGAAAGTAGATTAGTGGTTGCCTAGAGCTGGACGAGAGAGGGATGAGGAGAGACCACAAATGGGTACAGGGTTTCTTTTTGGGGTAATGAAAATGTTCTAAACTTAGATTGTGGGGATGGTTGTACAACTCTGTGAATATAATAAAAACCATTGAACTATATAGCCTAAATGGGTGAATTTATGATATGAGACATATCTCAATAAAGATATTAAAACATTAGTTTTTGTACCAAAATGGTTTTTAAAATTTTTTTGCATTTAAGTCTAATTTCAATCTCTTCATAATGTGGACAAATACAAGGATGATGTTTTTGGGATATGTGTTTAAGGAGTGGCTAACAGGAAAGAACTAGTTTTAGAGGTTTCAGACAATTATCCATAGTTTGGGCCTGAAAGTTTTTCTTCAGTATATCTGAATAACCATGTTTCATTTACTAACGATTCCTGGGCCAAGGGCCAGTTCAAAGGTAAAATGTTTATATCTAATCAACAAGTCTATTTTGAATTTTTAAAAAATCACAAATGGATGCACTCTTTCACCCTCCTTGCAAAACTCCTCTGCCACAACAGAATATAATTAAAAGGCATAATTTCCAAGGAAAAGAAATACTTATTTAATTGTGTTCTTATCTGGAATCTGTATTCCTACCTCCCATGCATTTGTAGACAGGTTTTCACATACTACCTGCTGCCAATTTTAATTTAAAGCTTTGCAATATCTGCTTTGAAAACTATTTTCTGCATTTCATAAATTTTAATTTTAGAATGACTTTCAAGCCTCAAATTGTCTCAAAACAGAAAAATCAGTTCCTGCTCATAGATCCTTGTAAGAGGCCTTTGCTGGACTCAGAAATTTTTAGGTAATTTAACAGTTTAAGGTTTTAGTAACATATAGTTTTGACAGTGGATAGCAAATCCATTTTATAAATATCAGATAATTGTTACATACTCATGTTTGTGAATTTGAATAAGCTTACTCAAATGTCAGAATTTGGCTACAAAATGGTCTTTCTTGGATCAGTATTTATACCTCTTTCTTGGTAATCAAATGGTTTTGTTTCTTTAAAAAGCTTTTAGCTTTCCTGTGACTGGAATTGGGGAAAAGCAGTTAGAGTAAAGTCCAAACTAATTAAAACAGTGGGTTTTGGTAGATACATTTTTATTCATCATCTTGAAAACTTCAAGCTCTAAGATTCCTCAGCCTCTTTTGATCCTTTATAATCACAACTTGAATGTAATCGACTTTTTAGGCTTCTCTTCATTAAAAAAAAAAAAACAACTCTCAATGCCAGATACTCATTTAATTTGCTCTTCCTGGCCAGAGAACAGTCCAATCTACTTTTCCATGACAATCTCGGAAGTGTTGAAATTTCATACCTTCTTTCCCACTATTATGTAGGTACTGGCAACTCCTTTCTTACTCTTTTATCCATTGTCCATGATTGGCTTCATTTCCACTTGCCCTGAAGTAATAACAACCATAAGGATCAATGGTACATTAACTAGTGCCCTATAATATTAAAATGATGGCATTCTCTATTACTATGGATGATCAAAAGTAGACCATAGCTGTTTGCTGGGATTTCTCATGTTATCCTATTTTGATTAGTCAAATTGCCCAGGGAGTTTTCTTATTCTTGCTTACTTTAAAAATGACAGTTCTTAAGTAGTATTACATGACACAAACTGCTAATAAAGATTAGTAACTGATCCTTATTAAAAACAAATATTTTACAAACATTCTCTGGTACAGTTGCATTTAAAGCTTTCCAAATATCAAATATATTGAATTTTAATTCAAAAATTAGCATTTAGGAAAGTCTTCAGATTATAGAATTTATCCTGAGACTAAGGCGATGTAGTAGGATATTAGCCACTTAGATAAGCTAATAAGAGGTTTAAATGACTCAGAAGTTACTGAATGAATGCTAAGTCTTAGTGAACCACCTCTATGAAGATGTCACTTTGACCAGATAGGTTAAACAAAGGGGAAAATTAGCATTTTAATAGCTCATATTCTATATTAAAGGAGGCATGCCTTATATAATAAGATACCAATGATGTGATCATAAACGAAAACTTAAAAATCACCGCACAAATATAAAGCAATTATTACCAATAATATGAAGTTATGATAAATTTTAAACAGTGTAGTCATTTTTAATTTTGGCTAAAAAAAGGCTTATAAAGGAAGAAAATGATAAAAATGCAATGATATTCTTAAACATGAAAAGACAAAGAATTTCAAATTCAGATAGACTTTTGAAAAATTTTATTTATATTTTGGTCTTATAAATGATCCTTTTTAAATTCATTTTCTGTAAGAGTGGAAAACACAAAAATCTGCCAAATATCAGATCCATACAAATCCTTAGAAAGGTTTTCTGTGTAGTCTTCATTAGTGCAAATCTTCGTAAATGTTTCACTCTCACTGTATATCATAACTCTGTTTCACAATAATGAAGCTACTAAGTTTTTATGCAGTACATTCATTATAAACTATAAATAACATTCCTATTAAAAGGAAAACTGGGTAATACAAAAATATGAAAGACTGAGGAGCAGTCAGTCTGTTGAGACAGTATATCTTATTTGCTTTGTAGTTTTCTGCCATTACTTTCAAAGAACACATGGCACATGAGGCAGAGTAATCATCTCCCCCTTATTAACCTCTCTAATTAAAAAATCCGTTGTTTGTAAAACTGGACCAATTATCACAAACTATCATTTGCATAATTAACCACAAGTCTGCTACGAAGCATTTTGTTAGTGGCATCAACAATTCAAGGAGGATGGAATTTTAAAAAATGGGATTTGTTAAGCTTGCCAACTCATTAGATATCATGGGCTGTACTGCAATTTCAATTTCTAATTAGATGTTCCATGCCTCTCAGTAGAAGACTGATCAATGGAATAAAGCAAAAGCTAAATTCTTTTCTAGATGCTGCAACATTTCATTTGATATGATAACAAAAGGATAGGAGAAAATTTAAGCAAGATTTATATGCGTTCCAACTTTTCACTCAGAAATTCTTCTACACTGTCTGTGTTCCATTTGAGGATGCTTAGTTCTTCAGCAATGTTCCCATTGTCATCCAAAAGCTTTAGTACAGGGTCTGAACCGCGAACATACTACAAAAAAGAGGGGTGTCTTCATTATTTTCTGTTTATAAAAGAGCGTTCTCAGCCTTAACCAAGATCCCAAACAATTCAACAGAGCATAATTAAATTCAATAGTAATTTTAAAAAAGCTTTCAAACATAACATCAGAATCAACAATGTATTAAAAGAAGTTTCTGGAAAAAATTTAATGAGATTTCTTCAAATATGAGAAATTAAAAAAAATACATTTGGGATTTAAGCTTATTATGGAATTAAACAAATAATTATCATAAACATGACACTCTCAACCTTTCAAATGAGCTTAAAATCTCATGCAATCAATTATGCATGATTGTTCTGTAAACCCACAAATTCTCTACTAAAGAAAAAAAAATCTAATGGAGGAGACTGACAAGTTTAAAATAATTCATAAGAGACAGTGATGGTGTTAAAGCAATGTTGAAATAGGCTGTGCATTCAGACTCACAATTCCACAGTGGACTTTAAAACTTTCTTGGTTTAAGAAAACCAATGATTTTGCTGTAATCAGTCTAGAACTGGGCTGGATTCCTCAAACTTCAGACCTACTAGTTGGGCTCAGTTATTTCTCCAGACAGCTCTGAGAAATTCTAACTGGGTATATGTGACAACAAACATTATCCAATTAATTGAGAGATCATATTTTCCATTTAAAATTAGGCAGAACTAAATGTAGCAGTGATGATGAAGGGATCAGCAATTATACTTCAGTTTTTCTAGGTTGCCTGGCGTCATGAACTCTTGAGGTGGACGTAAGCTCTGATGTGATTACTAGTACTTGGTATATTCCCAATCCATTTGTCGAATTTAGATATGTAAGCTGAGGCCTATGCACGCCTGGCCTCAGAGACATACTGTCACTTGCAATGGGGTTTGGGTGACCAAGAAGGATTATTACTAGTTTTAGCTAATGAAGCAAATGCTGGGATACCTTTTAACCCTGAGACCCAAATCAAAATGTCAATTTATCATTTTTTGCTACCCATGCTAGATATATAATTGATTATTAACATTAGAATATGGGTCTCAGGGTTTTTGGGTCATTTTATCTGAAAACTTACAAGTTCTGAAATTTAAAAAAAACTAAAATACATAGTATTATTCTCATAGAGCAAAAAAATTACCTGAATTTTAGGAAAAATTGTATCTTAAACTATAAGCCCTGAGCTAATCAATCAATAACACTAATACTTAAAAACATTATCTATATAAATTGTCTTTAAAAATTTACCTATTAAAAAATTCACATATTTTAGTCCAATGAAGAAATGAGAAACGAACACTAGAAAAAAAGATTCCATTAAAATCATCCTTACCTTGATTTGTAGTCCTCTGAACAGTTTGGGTTTATCACTCCTGACAAAAGCTTAAAAGAAAACAGAAGGAAAAAAAAAAAAAGATTGAAAATGTTCACTTTCAGGCCTAAGCTAGGTACAAAAACCAGGAAATTTCAACAGGCATGAATAGATGGAGAGACATAACCATATTCTTGAATAAGAAGACTAAATCTTTTAAGACAAATTGTTTCAAATTAATCAAAACACCATCCATTGTTTATTCATATATCAAATCTGAGAGACAGCGAGAATGCAAAACACCACATAATATAAAGTAACTGTGTCTATCTATCTTCCCTACTACATAAGAAAGCTCTCTGGGAAAAGGACTATTCTTAGACTTCTTTCTATCCATAACAGAGTTTAGAACACTGAATAATTTTCATTCTCAACAGATTCCCCCCCACACCCCAAGATGGCTCCCTCGTCTGTCTGCTTGTTGTTTGCACTTGTTTTTGCTCACTGTCTGCTCGTTGTTTTTTTCCTTTAGGAGGCACTGAGAACTGAACCCAGGACCTTCCATGTGGGAGGTAGGCACTCAATGCTTGAGCTACATCCACTCTCTACTTGTTTTTTTGTTTTTGCTTGTTGTCTGTCTTCTTTAGGAGGCACTGGGAACCAAACTCGGGACCTCCCATGTGGGAGGTGGGTGTCCAACTGTTTGAGCCACATCCTCTCCCCTCAACAGATTTTTAAAAAAATCCATTTTATCCCTCTCCGCCCCGTTTTTGCATCCATTCGTTGGGCAATTCTCTGAGTTTGTTTCCTGCCCTCTCCTCTCATCCTTCTCCTCCTGTCTTCACTGGGATTCGATCCTGGGAACCTCTGATGTGGGGAGAAGCGTTCTGCCACCTGTGCCACCTCAGTTCCTGTTTTCTTGGCATGTCTCGTCTTGGCTCTCCCCTGCGTCTCTCTCCTATTATGTCATCATCTTGCTGCGTGGTTTGGCAGGGCCTCCTGGGGGCTCACCCGCTCATGGGGCCTGATGGCGTGCCTGCGCACCTTCTATATTTTTCTTTATTTTACTGGGAGGTCCCAGGGATCGAACCCAGGTCCCTTCATATGGGAAATGGATGCCCAACCATTTGAGCCACATCTGCCCGCAACAGATTTTTAACAGACTGGAATCAGTAAACAAATTTAAAAGGAATAGGAAGATGAGTCACTAATGACTTTTCATCAGTTTTTTCCTCTTCTCTCTGATATAGATCCATAAGTCTCCTAATTTTGAATGAGGGGTATATTTTAAAATACCCTATAGTAGCAAAACACATTTTAAATAAAGTAAATGAATCTTAAAAAATATTTGAATACTTAATTATATGTACATGGTACCAGGATAGGCTATATGAGAATATAAGGAAATTAAGTTCTTTTTAATTTCAAGAAGCCTACAATCTGTTTAATTAAATAGGTCTGCAACAAATAAAAAGATAGTCAAAAAAACAATGCCGCCAGTTTAACAGATAATAAATACTAAGCTCAAAAAAAGATATTCTACTATGTTGTAGCATTTGATGAGAACTGAGAATTTACATATATATTGAACATAAAATGATGTCTTTTGTTCAACATAATTCTCAAAGATTTAAAAGACTTTTCTCTCTTACTACTTCAATTTATTCCTAAAATTGACATTTCATAATATTCAAAATACTTGAAATCAACTCCAAATGTTTTGCTGGAGAAAGTTAACCAAAAAGTATGGTAAAAATGTATTCTAAGAAAAGCAACAATACCTGTGAACCTTCAGCCAGCCAGGAAAAAAAAATTACAGTTCCCCAAGTCCAATTTCTTTTGTCCCACTTTTATTAAGGAATTTGCATTGTATTTAATTTCTCAAGGTAAAAAGAGAGTTGGCTCAGTTATGACTGAGGGAAAATCCCTACATTTCACAAATTACAAATAAAATCATAACCGTGAATTTTAAAAAACTTTGCAAAAAGACTGGTATTTCAATATGTAGTACTGTCACTTGTAGCATTCCTGATTACACATTTATATATTGTAATCAAATTTCATGTACTCTACAGCTGCATGAATTGTCAAATATGCAAATTGCAAATGATGCCATCTAGGAGAGCAAATGATGGAGTTTATGGTATCCTTTTAAGAAGCATTTCTTTCCTTTAAGATTCCAGAAGATGAAAGTTGGAACATTTAATTCTCAGTACAACAGGAAAAGCAGTCACCACCATGTACCATCCGGTTTAGCATAGTTCTTTCATTTTATTTTATATATATATATATATATATATATAATGATTTTATGAATAATTTTACAAAAGAATAAAGGGAAAGTGAAAAAACTTTATTAGAAATCTAATTTATAGACTATAGTTAGTTAATAACAATATTGTAATATTTTTTGTAGCAAAAGCAAAGGTACTCCATTAATGCTAAAGGTAAAAAAGAAGAATATGAGGTTTGGTTTTGTGAGATATGAATATCAGTAAACATTTTTTTTCCTCTTCTTCATTTTCTTCATTAACAAGGAGACCCTGATTATGGCATTTAACTAATTTGTGTTCATCTGTGTATCTTTCTGAACACTGGAGGAACAAATGAGTTTTTGTTAGGATTAGATGAGATAGAAGCTTGGACAGAACTTTTTTGGAGTAATGCTTTCATAACTTGTTGAATTGCCTTTTGTCTGTTATTTTTTTTTGAATTTGGAATAAAATTTGAATAAAAATGAAAAGAATAAAGGGAAGGTGAAAAAACAACTTTACCAGAAGTTTTAATAAGAATTTAAACATACTAAATTCATATAACTCTTATGCATAAACCTGGAATATAGCCACTTTGTAAATGATTCCAGATCTCAAATACATCTCTAATGTGTTTATCATTACCTTGATCATTCTTCTTGCACTTACATTGTCAAAATGCAATACTTTTGCAAACACTGATGGATTCTTTCAGGTTTTTTTTTAGCAAAATAGAGAGGTTCAGATTCTTGTTGCAAAATATTTTGTGATAAAGTCCTTTATAAATGAAAATACTAGATTTCCTTTCTGTCCCTGGAAATATATTGTTCACTCTGATTCCTGATTTTGAAAAAATTCACCCAGGATATCATCAAGTGAGGTTTCACGCTCTGAAAATTTGCTTATATGATCAATTTGACCACTGTTAGAACCTAGAGCAGAAATTCCAATAGAATTTTCTCCAATAATTTAACTACTCTGTATCTGCTGTGCTCAATATATGGTGGTTATCGAGCATTTGAAATGTGGCTAGTGATTGAGGAATGGATTTTAAATTTAATTTTAATTAATTTTAACAGCCATTAGTGGTTAATGGCTACCTATTGGATAACACAGGCTTAAAGCGCTATTTGTCTTTTTGCATTCTTCTTCTGACCCATTATGAAATATTTCTGTCAATTTTCTTCTTTGCCATTATGGG
>JAQZBX010041491.1:0-22219 GCA_029593785.1 Cabassous unicinctus | reverse complement strand
TGGCCTTTATCATGTTGAGAAAGTTTCCTTCAATTACTATCTTTTGTAGTATTTTTATGAAGAAAGGATGCTGTATTTTGTCAAATGCCTTTTCTACTTCAATTGATAAGATCATGTGATTTTTCTTCTTTGATTTATTAATGTGGTATATTATGCTGATGGATTTTCTTGTGTTGAACCAGCCTTGCATGCCTGGTATTGAAAAAGGTATTTCACACATGCAGTAATCAAAAAAATAAATAAATATATCTGGAGTAGCTATACTTATATCAGATGATATAGACTATGACCCATCAAGATAAGCATATATCTAGACACCAGCAAAAAATTACAAGCTATACTAAGAAACAGGAAGAAATGGCCCAGTCTAATGAACAAACATAAAAGCAAGAGGAGAGGCAGAATGTGGAACAACTAATCAAGGATGTCCAAACAAAATCTTGAATCAACTTAATGAAGTGAAGGAAGAGACAAAGGATATTAAGAAGACACTGAGGAAATAAATAGAAGAAACTGTAAATATGCATAAAAAGTTTCACTGGTGGGAGCAGATGTTGCTCCAGCAGTTGAGGGCCTGCTTCCCTTATTAGAGGTCATGGTTTCAGTTCCCTGTGCCTCCTAAAAACAAACAAGCAAAACAAATGATAAAACCAACTCAGGAGAGCCAATGTGATACAGAGGGTGAGTGCTGGCTTCCCACATGTGAAGTCCTGGGTTCAATTCCCGGCCTTTGGTACCAAAAAAAAAAAAAAGAAAAAAAAATGCTAGAAGCGTATAACATAAGATTTGAACAGAGGAAAGAATTAGTGATGCTGAAGGTAGAACAGCTGAAAGTGCACAGATAGTAGAACAGAAATATAAAAAGAAAAAATGCATCAGGGACTCAAGGAATTGAATGATAATACAAAATGCACAAATATATGCATTATAGGCATCTCAGAGGGAGAATAAAAGAGAAGTGGGGTAGAAAGATTTTTGGAGGAAATAATGGCTGAAAATTTTACAACTCTTATAAAGGAAATGGATAAATAAAACCAGGAAGCACAGCATACTCCAAACAGTATAAATCCTAACTGGCTTACCCCAAGACACATACTTATCAGATTGCCAAATGCTCAAGACAAAGTTAGAAGGCTGAAAGTAGCAAGAGAAAAGAGATCCATAATATATAAGGGAAGCTCAATAAGATTAAATGTTGATTTCTCATCTGAAACCCCGAAGGTGAGAAGGCAGCGGTATGACATAGTAAGGTGCTAAAAGATAAAATCTGCTAGTCAAGAATTCTGTATCAGCAAAGTTGGCCATCAAAAATGAGGGAGAGTTCAAAATATTCACAGATAAACAGAAATTGAGATAGTTTGTCAACAATAGACCTACCCTTCAATAAATACTAAAGGGAGTTCTGCAGGCTGGAAAGAAAAAAAAAACAAGAGAGAGAGGGATGGAGGAGAGAATAGAAAGGACGATTATTAGTAAGAGTAATTTTTTTTTTAAAGATTTATTTATTTATTTATTTATCTCCCCCTTGCTGCTTGTGCTTGCTGTGTCCATTCGCTGTGTGTCTTCTCCATGTCTGCTTATCTTCCCCTTGCTGTGAGGTCCCGCTGCATCAGTCCCTCGCACCACGCGGGCCGGCCTGCCCTCACAAGGAGGCCTCGGGAAGCGAACCCGGGGCCTCACACATGGAAAACGGGGGCTCTATCGACTGAGCCACTCCCGCTTCTTGTTGTGAGGGCTTGCTGCATCAGCCCACTAGGCTGCGCGGGCCAGCCTGCCCTTACAAGGAGGCCCCGGGAAGCGAACCCGGGGCTTCCCATATGGTAAACAGGGGCTCTATCGACTGAGCCACTCCCGCTTCCCTAGTAAGAGTAATTAAAACAATAAAAAGAGAAGTAAAAACAAAGTATGATGTATATAAACAAAGAAAATAATGGCTATTCTAGATACTACCTTGACAGTAATAACATTAAATCTTAATGGATTAAACTCTCCAATCAAAAGAGATAAATTGGCAGAATGGATAAGTATGACCCATCTATATGCTTTCTACAAGAAACTCATCTTAGAGCCAGGGATGCAAGGAGGTTGTAAACCAAAGGTGAGAAAATGATTTTTCATGCAAACAATAATCAAAAAAAGGTAGGAGTAGCTATACTAATATCTGACAAAATAGACTTTAATGCAAAACTATTGTAAGAGGCAAATAAGGACACTATTTATTAATTAAAGGGATAATATGTCAAGAAGAAAGAACAATCATAAATATTTCTGCACCTAAGCAGGATGCCCCAAAATACATGAGGCAAGCAATGGAAAAACTAAGGGCAGAAAAAGATGCCCTTAGTGGGGATCTTTAATACACCATTATAACCATTAGAAAGAACCTCTTGACAGAAGGTTAATAAAGAAGCAGAGGCTTTGTATAATGTGTTAGAGGAACTAGACCTAATAGACTGGTACAGAACACTACACCCAAATACATAGGATATACATTGTTCTCTAGTACACATGGATCATTCTCCAGTATAGACCACATGCTAAGTCACAGAACAAGTCTCAATGAACCTAGAAAGATTAAAATTATATAAAGTAATTTATCTGACCACAATGGAGTGAATCTGGAAATTAATAAAGGGTAGAGAACTTGAATTGATGCAAAGATATGAGATTTAAAAAACACACTCTTAAAGAATCAGTGGGTCAAGGAGGAAATTGCAAAAGAAATAATAACTACCTCAAAATGAATGAAAATGAGAATACAACATGTCAAAACTTATGGGATGCAGTTAAAGCATTGATGAGAGGGAAATTTATAGCCATAAGCTTATATTAAAAAAGATGAAAAGGGTAAAATAAAATACCTAGTTGTATACCTTAAGAAACTAGAAAAGGAACAACAGACTAATCCAGAAAGGTGGAAAGGTGGAAATAACAATGATTAGAATAGAACACTATGAAATTGGGAATAAAAAAGCACGAGAAAAAATTAACAAAGTCAAAAGTAGGTTATTTGAAAAGATCAATAAATTTGACAAACTATTAGCTAGACTGACAAAGAAAAAAGAGAGAAGATGAAAGTGAATAAAATAAATGAGAGAGGGGATATCACCACTGATCTTACAGAAAAAAAGAGTACTATAATAAGCAACTTTGAAAAATTGTATGCCAATAAGATAAAAAACTTAGATGAAATGGACAGATTTCTAGAAAGACACAAGGAGCCTCCATTGATGAAAGAAGAAATAGAAAAACTCAACAGACCAATTACAAGTAATGAGATTGAATTAGTCATCAAAAACCTTCCAATCAAGAAAAGCTTAAGAAGAGATGGCTTCACAGGTGAATTCTACCAATCATTCTGGAAAGAGCTAATAACAATCCTGCTTAAACTCTTCTAAAAATAGAAGTCTAGGATACATTACCTAACTCATTCTATGATGCCAACATCACCTTAATACTAAAGCCACATAAAGATACCACAAGAAAAGAAAACTACAGACCAATCTTTCTAGTGAATTTAGATGCTAAAATCCTCAATAAAATACTTGTTAATCATATATTCAAGAACACATCAAATGAATTATACTCAGCAATCGCATGGTTTTATCCCAGGTATGCAAGGATGGTTCAACATAAGAAAATCAATCAGTGTAATACACAATATTTACAAATTGAAAAAAAAAATCACATGATTATGTCTATTGACAAAATTTTTTTTTGACAAAATACAGTGTCCTTTCTGAATAAGAATACTTTGAAAGGTAGGAATAGAGGGACACTTCCTCAACATGGCAAAGTGCATATAAGTAAAATCCACAGTTAACATTAAACGCAATGGTGAAATGCTAATGGCTTTCCCACTAAGATCTGAAAAAGACAAAGATGCCCAGTGTTACTGTTCTTATTTAACATTGTATTAGAAGTACTTGCTTGAGCACTTAGGCAAGAAAAATAAATAAAAGTCATCGAAATTGCAAAGGAAGATGTAAAAATTTCACTATTTGCAGATAACATGATCCTTACATAGAAACCCAAAAAAATGTACAACAAAACTTCTAGAGCTGATAATTGAGTTCAGTAAAGTGGCAAGATATAAAATCATCAGGAAAAATCAGTAGCATTTCTGTACACTAATGAGCAATCTGAGGAGGAAATCAAGAAAAAAATCCATTTACAATAGCAACTAAAAGTATCAAGTATCTAGGAATAAAATTAACTAAAGATGTTGTATTAGTCAGCCAAAAGGGTGCTGATTCAAAATACCAGAAATCAGTTGGTTTTTATAAAGGGTATTTATTTGGGCTAGAAGCTTACAGTCACAGTGCCCTAAAAAGTCCAACTCAAGGTAGCATAAAAGGTACTTTCTCACCCAAAATCTGTTGCTACGTGTTGATGAAAGATGGCAGACAATGTCTATGAGGGTCCAGCCTTTCCCTTCCTCTTAAGGATCCATGGTCCCAGCTTCTTCGAGTCTTAGCCACAGGCTGGGATAAGTCTTGTCTCTCTCCCAGGGCTCATTTCTCTCCAGGTTCGGCTGCTCTGCTCTCTCCAAAGGCCAGCTGTAGACTATAAGGCTAATGGCTCTTCTCTCTTCCCTGGCCTCTGCTATGTCTAATGGAGCCTTCTCTCCTTTCTCACATATCTGCTTCTGTGTGTGTTTACTTCCCAGAGCTCCAGCATTAATACTCCAACTAACTTCTGTGCCTTGTCATTTTCTCTGTGAGTCCCCACCCACCAAGGTGGCAGGGACTCAATGTTCTACTGACATGGCCCAATCAAAGCCTTAATCATTATTTAATCAAGTAAAAGTGAAACGTCTGAATCCAATACACTCTAACATGCCCAGAGTAAAAGACCAGCTTACAAACATAATCCAATGTCTCTTTTTGGAATTTATAAACCATATCAAACTGCTACAGATGTAAAAGACTTGTACATTGACATCTACCCAACATTGTTAAAGGATATCAAAGAAGACCTAAATAAATGGAAGAATATTCTATGTTCAGTGGTTGGAAGATAAATATCATTAAGATTTCTGTCCTACCCAAACTGATTTACAGATTTAATGCAATCCCAATAAAAATTCCAATATCCTTCTTTGTAGAATTGGAAAGTCAATTTTGAAATTTATCTGGACAGCTAAAGGTCCCTGAATTGATGAAAATATCTTTATAAAGGACAACAAAGTTGTAAGACTCTCACTTCCAAACTTCAAGGCATATTATCTAGCTGCAGTGATAAAAACATCATGCTACTTGCATCATGAAGCTACCTGAGAGTTCAGAAATAGACTTTCACATCTATGATCATGTGGTTTTGCACAAGGATGTCAAATCCACTCAGTTGAGTTGGAAAAGCCTATTCAACAAATGGTGCTTGGAAAACTGGATATCCATATCTAAAAGTAAGAATAATTACCCTTATCTCACACCTTAAGCAAACATTTATCCAAAATGGATCAGATACCTAAATATAAAAATTAAGCCATAAAACTCCTAGAAGAAAATGTAGGGAAACATCTTCTAGATCTTGTGGTTGTTGGTGGTTTCTTAGACCTTACACTCAAAGCATAAGCAACAAAAGAAAAGAAATAGATAAATGGGGCTGCCTCAAAATTAAATAGTTTTGTATTTTAATCAATTGTGTTAAGAAGATGAAAAGACAGCCAACTTAATGGGAAAAAAATCTTTGGAAACCATATATAAGGGATGTATCTCCACATTCTATTAAGAGACCATACAACTTAACAACAAAACAACAATCAACCCAATTTTAAAATGGACAAAAAAATTGTCACTTTTCTGAAGTGGAAATATAAATAACTAAAAGACACATGAAAAGATGTTTGACATCACTATTCGGGAAATACAGATAAAAAGTATAATGAGATATCATCTCACACCATACTGAATGGCCATCATTAATAAAAAAAATCAGGAAACTACATGTGCTGGAGAGGATGTGGAGAAATAGGAACACTCCTTCACCTTTGGTGGGAATGTAAAATGGTGCAGCTTCTGTGGAAGTTGATTTGGTAGTTCTTCAGAAAACTAAATATGAAATTTCCATATGATCTGGCAATCCCCTTACTAGGTATATATTTAGAACTGAAAGCAAGGAAGCAGACAGATATTTGTACACTAATGTTCATAGTGACATTATTCACAATTGCTAAAACATAGAAACAACCTAAATGTCCATCAACAAATGAATGGATAAACAAGATGTGGTACATTCACACGATGGAATATTATTCATCTTTAAGAAGATGCAAAACAACTTGAAAACATGGAGGAACCTTGAGGATATTATTTTGAGTGAAATAAGCCAGACACAAAAGGATGAATATTGTAGGGTCTCACTGATATAAATGAAATCCAATGAATACACTTTGCATTGTTGTGACACACACCTGTCTTTTTCTCTGTAAGAACAACATAGCCTCTAGCACTTAGGGACACTAGTCAGAACTTCAGCAATATGCTTGGGAGCCATTTAAAACAAACAGCAAAGTCACCAGCAAAATGAGAAAAATGTGGCACTAACATCACTACAAAAAGGATACTTGTTTACACTGGAAGTACTGAAACAAAAAGGCAGAGAGCCACCTTTGTCCACCTCACCTGGGAACTTGCATGTGGGTTAACTCAAATATTACCTGCTCTGTGTATGTCCATGAATGACTATGAAAGTGCTGTGAGTATTGATTTTGGAGATACAAATAAATTTTAGCAAGTAGGTGAATTTGCAAATACAGACTTTGTGAATAATGAGGATAATTTGTATATATATATATATACATATATAAAGGCATAATATATACACACGCATGCATGTAGTAACTTGCATAGGAATCAATGTGAAAAGCATTCAATTTTAATGACATTTTGATAACATTTCTAAGGAAAATGTTATGGTAGTATATTGCATTTAAAAAGTAAATTTATATATACTTACATTAAATTTATATTGTAAATTAATTATAAAACTCCTTAATTTTATATCATTTGAATGACAACTGTGTATATACTTAACTGATATATAATTAAAGTGCAATGGACTGTCATGTTTAAGTAAAACATGACTTATATTTTCTAAAATTTTTAGCATAAGTAATTTGTTAAAAACAGAAAAAGGAAAAACTTTAAACAATTGTGAATATGCAATTATTTTTTACTCCCATCATTGTGATTTATTTCCCATGAGACAAGTAAACATTTGCATACAATTTTGGCAAATACCTCTCCACTTGATCAGCTAGTGTATAATTGTATTTAACCATATTCTTCATTGCTTTTAGAACTTATCTGTAATAAAAGTCAACTCTTGCAATTTTATTTTCACATTTTTATGAATAATTATTGAGTTTGTGTTATAATTTGTCCTTGTTTTTTTCTTTTTCAGTAATTCCAACAGGTTCTTTATAAGCAATCAATGCTAGAAATGATTCAGAACTCAAATATCTATTGAGACTTCCCCAAGTAGTAATTGGTTGTGTCAAATACATTACTTCAAGGGCTCTTTATACTATGAGAGACTTTTTAAGGACTCTTATTTCAGGAATACTTTGGGGAATGACATCACATTTTTTAGGGATATTCTGAGAACTAACTTACTTTCCTTTTTTTCAATTAACTTTTTTTTTATTTTTAAAGAAACTTTAGATTACATATATAATACATATATTCCCATATGCCCCACTCCCTCCCCTTCTCACATTTTCCCACATTAACAACATCCTTCATTAGTATAGTAGATTTGTTACAAATTATCTTAGAGGCAACCTGATGCTTTAAATTGCAGTGTATGTAATATATATGAAAAATTATAGAATATTAGTAAAGTAAGAAATGGGTAAGTGTTGTTTGGTGTATTCACAGAAATATTTTTAAACTATTAATTAAAATAAGGCTCATTTCTCTTGTAATTTTTGTCAGGGAAAAAGTGAGAAAAAATATATGAGAACAAAGCCACACAATTATTACTGGATTTTGTCTAGGTTCTTTGACTATGCTGCAGAAATGAATTTCAAGAGCACATCAGGTTAGTTAGGCCAGTAATTTATTAAGGTATGGAGGGGGGAGAAATTGGAGAAAATAACAGATCATAGGTCCCAGAGAGAGGAAGGGGCAGAAGAGTGATAAAGAAGGCTGGTTTATAGACTACAATTTCCCATTATATATTATAAATGCCCAGGTTTTACTTGTGTGGTGATCCATGCAGGGGGGACATGGTGAGAGCAGGGCACAGAAGACAAGAGAAAGCAAGAGAGTTATTCAGCCTTTGTGCCTGCTTTTTAAGCCATTAATTATTCCATGCCTTTGCTAATGGCATGGGAGGAGTTCTAGCTGTTTGCTGTTTTGATTGATTACCCTACTCATCAATTCCCCAGGATGGGCCCAATGATAATGTCCCTGGAGAATATCCAGGGCTTCTCCTGGCTTCCAGAAGGAATCTAATTCTGGGTGGCAGAAATCTCATGAGGGTCTTCCAGCAGCCATTTTGGGGGTATCGATATCCCCATGGACTTCTTTTCAGGTTCCAGATCTGTTTATTGATTCCCTATATGAAATCTGCTTCACAATGGTGATAACGTAGTGGAGCTATTGTTATAATATATAAGTTTACAACAGTTGTTTCCATTGCCTTAATTCTCCTAAGGGAATCTATTTTTAAAAAAACCTGAAAGGGAGAGTTTACTGTATCATATGATCAACCATATTCTCCAAGTCATCAATTATTGAATAAGCAGACACAATCATTGTGTCTCTCAGAAATTTGATCCTAGAACACTGAGAGATTAGACTGTTAATGGAGAGACAGAAAACAGCCTTCTCAATGAATTGTACCTGAATTACGAAAAAGAGTGCTTGTAGTTACAGTTAAGATACACTCTCATAACTGAGGATGCTTGAAGTGTCATGGTTTCTATACTTCCATGCAAGTTCAGTATTTCCTTTGATTTTGTGAGGTATGCCTTCTTACAGTAAACTTGGACTAGCTTGAATGACTTTCTAAAACTTAGCATTATTTTTCCCTAAAAATTATTCAGAATACTAAAAAAAAGGTTAGATTGAAAGGTATGCTTTGACCACTGTTGCTATTCAAGATACTCTGCTTCATCCCTCCTAATAAAAATAATGTGTAATCACTGCCAAAATTTTTACAAAACAATGGGAATCCCTGTAATTTCTGAGTAATATTTAGGTAATCTAAGCACCTTTGAAAAAAATATATATATATAATAAATAACATTTATGTAAACAAATGCACATATATGCATATGTATTTATACATCATTTTACAAATATTGGTATGTATTGTGAAAAATTTGACTCTTACCCACAATAAAAAAAATAAAAAATTTAAAAAAAAAAGGAAACTGAAAGTCACCTATAAGCTCACTGTATATTAAATATTACACTATATAAAATTGAAATAATTTATTAAAGATTTATTATGGAATAATTTTGTCTTTGCTTCTTAAATTTTGCTTCTTTTATTTGGTTTCATGAGTTTTTACTCAGGCATTCTATGTATCTATTTATATAAATGCATGCTCTTTCTTATCCTAGTACAGTTCCTTTTTATGGGTATTAATTCAACTCTACCACTGCTAATTGTATCATTGTATCAGTTCCCAAAGCATTATATTTTTTTCATATACAGAGAGAGAGAGAGAGAAAGAAAGAAAGAAGGAAAGAAGGAAAGAAAAAAAAAAGAAATAAAGAATGAAAGAAAGAGAGAAAGAAAGAAGAAAGAAAGAGAGAGAGAAAGAAAGAAGAAAGAAAGAAAAGGAAAAAAAAAAGAAAGCTAGATCATTCATTTAACCAAAGAACTACTATGTCCAGATATTCTTGGTCTTCCCTGTCCAATATGGAGTCTTCTAGCCATAAGTAGCAATCTAAGCTCTTTGAATGTGGTCAGTTGGAGATTAGATAGGCTATAAGGGTAAAAAATAAAACCCGGATTTTGAAGAATTACGAAGGGGAAAAATATAAAATAACTCATCAAAAACATTTTATTTAGAGTATAAGTTGAAATGATATTGTTTTTGATATGTTGGCTTAAATAAAATATATCATTAAAAGAAACTCAATCTTTTAAAAATGCATTTAATGCGGTTTCTAGAAAATGTAGAATTACATACACTACTCATATATGTGGCCCACATTTTATTTTTCTTAGACAACACTGTACTAGAAAATAAAGTTGAAAGGAAGGGTTGGTGCTCATAGACTTTGTAGCCCAATAGTCAATAGTTATTCAAGTAATAAAAATAATGCCATATTGTAAGCACTATATAATAAAGATATTACAGATAACATAAATGCATGAAGATTGAGTTTATGTTGACATTTGAAGGATGGGAATTCATGGTCAAAAGTAGGAGAAAATGCATGCCACACATGACTCCTAAATGATATTCTAAAACACTTATATACAGAATGAAATGAAAAAAGGGCAGGAGGCTGGAGGTAGGTAGCCAAGTGAGTAAAATATACTGCATCTACCTAGGGAAGGACAGTCTTATAGAAATCATGTTCAATGCGACATGACTATCCAGGGCGACTATCTTCATAGAGATATGAAAGATATGTTTAAGAGTAAAGACCTCTGACTCAGAGATGTATTTTATTTTAAAATTTAACTCTAGTTAATAATTCCAATTTACTTAAATTCTTGTAAGAGTCACACAATCCATTTGACTTTATAATTTTATAATTTTGCCTTTTTATTTGCTATTTCTTAATGTTATCAAGTTTCTTTAAAAATGAGAAAAGTTTTGACATTCATTCTATATGACACATAGCTGAAGCATAATTTCTTAGGCATTCAAGAATTTCTACCTAGCTTTGATTTTTGAGAACATAATTAATTTTGAACTTAAATAGTCAATGGAAAATAAATGGTCGTGTTTTACTTCATTATATCTTTTTGGGTCTCTTATTGCTTATAAAATTGAAAAATAATGATGAGTTGAATATCGAATGGTCTGAATAAAATGTGTTTTAACATTGTTTATCCCTCTTCCTATCTTGGTCATTGACAGCAATGAAAAAAATCTATTGTCAAAATTTTCTTTATATAATACATGTATAATTACTGTTTGTTTATGCTGTGAATTTAGCTTTTCATGATGAACAAAACTGATAGAATTAGAAATCAGGACCATCATTAAAGAAACAAAGATTAAGAGAATTCTCAATCCTTTCATTAAAATAGCAATCAAAATACTACCACCAACGTAAGAATAAAACTAATTAAGATTAATCATGTATTTAAAATTACAAAATGTTATTAAGTTGAAGGAAAAGGTAGAATACAGAAAATATTTATTATTAGAAGCTCATATGTGATTTCAAAGATAATTAAGAATTGGAGATATCAGAAATAACATGGCATATTAAGTTTGGGAGAGTAATTTAATCCCTTATCTTTTCATTTCAAACATATCAAAAGTGCACAAAATTTTCTTTTTACCAAGTAATTGTAAAGGTATGAGGTCAAGTAAAAGAAGCAAATAATAACAAGGAGAAAATAGTTTTGCTATATTTCTTAGATAAGCAACAGTTTGAATGACATAATTGCTTTAAGGTTGACCCCTGCATTCATTAGTATATTTTGCTTTGAATAATTTTAGATAAATCCAAGCAAACATTTTGACTTCCTTTCCTGGAATTTGAGGACAGGATTTTATTTTTAAACCAAAGTTTAAAATAGCCTTTTTTTTTGATGCCGGTAGCATGATGTTTGTTTTCTTGACTCAGTGCTTTAATTTAATTAGACCCTCCTGCTGTTTGGAAACAATTGTTCTAGAAATCTGTTTTGTGCTAGGAAATGAAAAAGTACTGCAACATATTCATTCCTTCAGAGTTTAATCCACTGGGAAGATGACTCCCAGTGTCCCAGAAGCTATTAAATGTGAGAAAAGACTGGCACTGATTCACCTTAACATAACTGCTAGTAAATTAGTTCACATTAAACTGCGTTTCAGTAATTTAGTGCAGTAATACCATTCTCTTAAAAATTCTTTAAAAACATGCTGAATGTAAACATAATATCCACATATCCGACTGTCCCTAGGAAACTTTATTTTTCTCTTGATTCCATGAGAGTAATCAAACTAGAAATGATGTTTAAAAACCACTGATTGTGACAAGTTTTGTAGCTTGTTGTTGATGTTGTTGCTTCTTTTAACAAAATTTATGGAGGTCTTAAAGTCATACTTAGGAATAATTGTTTATCTCTAATTGTGTTTGTTTTCACTGGTGTCTTCAACTATAAATGGAGTTAGAATTAATTTTTAGAATAGTATCTTTGATCTTCATAATAAAAATAAGAAGAGTTAGTGAGGGCATCAGGTGAAATTTTAGGTAAAAAAATAGTCTGAAAACTTAAAAATCCTGCCCAGAATGTGGTTATTATTCAACTATCAGAGCATGATATTAAATGATTGTTGCTTATTCATTAATGCTCCAATCCATGCCCACTGATTATTAGAAAATCGAATCACATTTTTCACTTTATCACGGATAAATAACATTGTTCTGAAAATTGAAATAATGCTATCTTCCCATTTAAAACTTTTTATTTTTTAAATTTTCTGTTCCAGGGATCAGCCTCAGGTACTAGCTCTCTTCTTCAAACTTGAGATAAAAATGACTTGTCTTAATCATAATATATTCCAAGTAAAATTTGACATTAAGCAACATCAGGTAATAAACTTCCAGTACTTCAGGTGTCCAATTTTTAATATTCTTTAGTAGCCTACCACCTGCTTCTGCCCTGTCTGGAAACATTAAAAGTCATGTTGTTTTCTCTTTTACTTATAAAGAAACACATGAAAACAATATAAGGTCCAATATTATTTTACATGATATGAACTAAAGTGATGACAAATGTGGTGAAGTAAGGCACAAGACAGTTGGTGGTGAATTATTTTTTTGTGGAGAGAGTTCACTCTAGGCTCCCGTCTAGACATTTCTTAAAACAACTCAATCACCAGCAAAACAATCGAACAAACTAAAGGATTTAGCACTGTGTTTTCTGGCAGGACTTTTTAATTAGGTTGAGTGTGTGGCCTAAGGAAGGGATTAGCTGAAACTATTTCCTTGAAGACTCTTCCTTGTTGAAACGGGACTAAATTTCAAATCTAAATGCTGTCAAAAACATTCCACATGTTTATGGGCAGATTAGAAAATCTCTCTTCCTCTCTTCTAAAAATAGTAGGAGTAGTAGGAATAGTAGTAATAATACTTTAAAAAGTCAGCCAAAGGGGTGCAGGTTTTTATAATGGAAATTTATTTGGGGTAGAAGCTTACAGTCCCAAGGGCCTAAAAAGTCCAACTCAAGGTACAACAGGTATTTTCTCACCCAGAGTCTGTTGCCACTTGTTGACGCAAGATTGCGGGCAATGTCTGTGGGGGTCCAGTCTTCCTCCCCTCCCAAGGCTCTGTGGTCCCAGCTTTTTCCAGTCTAAACCACAGGCTGGGACAAGTCTTGTCTCTTTTCCAGAACTTATTTCTGTCTGGGCTCAGATGCTTTGCTCTCTCCACAAGTCAGCGTAAACTGTCAGGTGAATGGCTCGTCTGTCTTCCCAGGGTCTCTGTTGTGTCTAATGGAGACATCTCTCTTTCCTCACATATCTGCTTCTCTGTTTGCTTACTTCCTAGGCTCCAGGATTAAAACTCTAACTAACTACTCTGCCTTGTCATTTTCTGCAAGGGGGTGGGGACTCAACAACCTACTGATGTGGCCCAATCAAAGCCTTAATCATTATTAAATCAAGTAAAAGTGAAACCTCTGAATCCAATACAATCTAATATGCCCAGATGAACAGACCAATTTACAAACATAAGCCAATATCTATATTTGTAATTTATAAATCATAACAAACTCCTAAATTCCACCTTCTTAATTCTAACAAGATATTGCAACATTTAAAAAACCTTATTTCAGTAGCAGTGCTAAGTAAAAAATCATATCAAAATCAGTTTAAAGAAATACAGCTTGTCTTGGGGAAAAGTCCCATTCTGCTGTAGACTTCTGAAATTTACAAAACCATTTGTCTGCTTTCAATATACAAGTGGACAAAGGATGAACATTTTCATTACCATAAGAAGTAATTGGGAGGGAAACATGATTTCATGCATCGCAGACAGTTCCACAAATCTGCAGGGCATACTTCATTTGATGTCAAAGTCTGAAAGTCATTCTTAAGATGATGGTTTCTTCCTCCTTGGGCCTCATGGGGACCCACCCTTTCCACAGATTGCCCAATGGCCATTTTCTTAGTTCCACAGCCATCAAGAATCTGGGTAGTGACCAACGTCCAGACCTCACCCTCCAAGAGCATTGGGCTGATTGCTCCACTTTATCCAATCTTTGGGTTAGAGTCTTAACCCCCTTAGTACAGTGAAGTGAAGACAACATTCTCCATAACCTTTGGCACACAGGCCTAACCCACTCAGAACAACGAGTTTACCACCTGGCCTTCCCTAATCCATGAGGGACAGGCCCACCCCTTTCAGACTTATGTGGTGGTGACCTCAACATTCCTAATCTTTGGGGTATGTGCTCCACCTTCTCCCTACCCTGTGGCATCAAAACTTTCCCTGAACAATGAGTGTGAACATCCAACTTCTTCAACTGTTGGGGCAAACTCACCCTCTCTGTACACATAGGTGTGGCTCCTCTCTTGGCCCAAAGAGAAGACTTAATTCCAGATCTCAGTTTCCATGATATTTCCTAGAAGCTGTTTCCCCCTCACTTTCTCCCTTCCTTGTCCCTTTTATTCCAGGCCAACAGTGATTTTCTTCATACAGCTCTTTCAAAAATTTTGTTGGTTTAGCATGCAAGAAACAAGGATCCAAGCCATCAGGCAGGAAGACTTTCCACAAGTCTTTCCTAGATAACTGCATTTTCAATTCGGATTTACAAGTTCCAAGTTTAGTTAAGTCCTCAAATTGTGCACTGTTATCTGTGGACTTGATTTCCAGATGCTTGGAATTCCAGAATCAGTTTCTGGTTTCTTTGTGCCCAACAACTCAGTTCTCAACTTTTCTCTCTCATCTAGCATTTTGAAATAAGCTGCAAAGAATAGCAAAGCCACATTCTCTGAGCTTACTTTGGAAAGTTCTTCAGATAAATGCCCAGGCTCACCATTTTCAAATTCTGCTTTCCACAAAACACCAGGAGTTAATCTCGCTAAGTTCTCTGCAATTTTAAAACACAGATCACCTTTCCTCCAGTTTCCAATAATAGTTTCATCCTTTACTTCTAATGAATCATAAAAAGTCTCTGCAAAGCACTGCAGGCTTTTTCTATCAAACATCTCACAATTCATCCAAAAAATACCCCTTACCTATTTATAAAACCATTCCAGCATTTTGGTAATGGCAAAAGCACTTCCCCACTCTCTGGTACCAAATTGTGAATTAGTCAGCCAAAGGAATACTGATGCAAAATACAGAAATTGTTTGGCTTTTATAAAGGGTATTTATTTGGGTTAGAAACTTACAGTCACAAGGCCCTAATGAGTCCAACTCAAGGTACCATAAGAAGTATTTTCTTACCCAGTGTCTCTTGCCATGTGTTCATGCAAGATGGTGGGCGATGTCTGCGAGGGTTCAGTCTTCCTCCTCCTCCCAAGTCTCTGTGGTCCTTGCTTCTTCCAATCTCAGCCACAGACTGGGAAAAATATTTTCTCTCTCCCAGAGCTCATTTCTCTCTGGGCTCAGCTACTCTGCTCTCTCCACAAGGACAACTGTAAATTGTTAGGCAAATGCTTGTCTCTCTTCCCCGGGCCTCTGCTGTGTCTAATGCATCCTTCTCTCTTTCCTCATGTATCTGCTTCTCTGTGTGCTTACCTCCCAGACTCTAGGATCAAAACTCCAACTAACTACTCTGCCTTGTCATTTTCTCTGTGAGTCCCCACAAATCAAGGGGGCAGGGACTGAACATCCTGCTGATGTGGCTCAATCAAAGCCTTAATCATTATTTAATCAAGTAAAACTGAAACTGCTGAATCCAATATAATCTAATATATGCAGAGGAACAGGCTAATTTACAAACATAATCCAATATCTATTTTTGGAATTCATAAATAATAACAAACTCCTACACTTAGCTAACATTGTTATTAGACTAGTGTCTTGCTTAAAGTAGGCTGATAATGAATAGATCCCTCCCTGAATAGAACTACTACAGCATATGGTTAGAGAAAGTACATTTACCACTGTAAGTGAGAGTTCTGTTGATAGGATGGGCCTAGTCATTTTGACCATACAAAAACTGGAAATTTTTAGGAGAATTTCCCCTTAAATTGCAGTCTGTGAATCTGGCCCAAAGAATGAAGAAATACATAAATTGTACTGACTGTATAGTTTAATAAGTTAAGATAAATTAATTTAACTTAAAATATTGTTAACTTTATAAAATTATGACATCATTATTTTCAAATTACTTCATATTTTTTGAGAACAAAAGATGACTTTATTACTCAATCTGTATATTTGTAGATGTATATCATTCAAAAGTATCAACCAAGGCATGAGAAATATCCAGTGTTACAAAGTAAAATATAGCATTGCTAAAATAAAGCATTTTCTTGGATTGTTGCTTTAAATAAGAAATACATTTGCCTCTTTTATCACTAAAAGTATATCTTAAAGTACTGGTGATTTGTTTAGCAATAGTTAAAATTTGGGTCCTGGGCATTAAGGACCTAACTACTAAAGCCCAACTATTAAAGCCCCAAACAAATATAACTCTGCCTTCATAGACAGTATAAATTTCAAATTTTAAATATACATGTTACTTTGAATTTCTTATTTTACTAAATGAGGATAGGAAAAAAGGGCATTGTTACTAGGACCATACCTGGATTTTATTAGGCACTTGTACAATACATAGCTGGAGCAGACATGCAATAATGATTCAAAAGGATTTTAAACTTATGTGTATATATATATATATTTATGTGTGTGTATATATATAGCATTTTGCTATAAGCTGCAAGGGATTGATTGTACTAGATAATATGAGGTACTTAAAGAGGAAGATGATAAATTACTTGTTATTTAAGAATGTATACAAGCAGTGCATACAGGCACACACATATATTTATAAGCATCATGTGTTCCTTTTCAACCTTTCAATAAATAAATACATGTACTCAAAGAACAACTATAAAAATAAACTAAATAAATTGCAATTGATTGAAGAGGTGCTGAAGAAGTCCTGAGCCTCTTTATACAATTGGAGAGCAATTCTCCTTTGATTAAAAGTAACAAATAAAGAAGGAAACCAGAATGAAAAAATATTCTTTGACCTAAATTTAATATCCATTACCTAGAGAACAATAGATCTGAAATTGTTAAAGCTACACATTTTGGTTATGCATTTTGTTCTACTTTAAACAGGCATTCTATTTATAATTTTTTCATTATCAAATAGAGTTAATAATAGTCTGTAACATATGGATAGCTAATTGTACCAAACGGTGGTGGCAGGGATAAGCTTAACACAATATGGTGTGAATATTAAACAGTCTTACACTTGACTTAGTGTTTTGCTTCCTGTATTTTGAGTAATGCAAAAACAGGTACATTTAATATTTTTTAACAAAAAAAGTGGAGTATATTATTTTAATTTTCCTGAGCTATTTATTTTCTAATAGCTATTTGAATTGAACAATTTCTTAGTTCAAGGCTGGAAGAATAATTTTTCAGAATCAGTGGAAATGTCAGGAACTAATGGTAGTACAATTATATCATTGTTAACTCACCTTTAGTATATAGATTAGTTTAAAAAGTGAAATTTCTTAATTATGCATTATGTATTAAAGAATTATTATTTTTAACTATCACTATTGCTTGGTTATTTTTCATCTATAGGAAAATATACAATATCACACTCTCAATATAAATAAACTTGCTAGCTTTTGAATTTCCTCAGAAAAGTGTGATAAAGATCAGAGGCTGAAGTTCCAATCTTTGATCTCATCTTTACCAAAATGTATCCAATGTTTGGATGAAGTTCAAAGAAAGGCTTCATCACAACACCTATGAATTTTGAAATGTATTGCACCAAACTTTATAATGATCTGTAAGTCTCGAAACAGGCCCTGTCACTGAGGATATTGTAGGCATTAAAACACCTTCCACTCCACCTGCAGTATATATTTATAGCAAAATGCAAAACATCTACAGAACAAGACAGTAATTCACATAACCAAGCAATACTGAATATGAGGTTAGGTCTACAGATTAATTTTATGAAGAAAAGTGCTTGGAAATAACATGGAAAATTTAAAAACTGTCTGTAAATATTGACATAATTTCTCAATATTTTCAAGTGTTTATTTGTCCCTATCAATTTCACTGAGTTTTGACAGGCTTGACTGCAAACATATGTTTGATTATGCAAATTGTGATAAAATTTATTTATAGCTTGAAGAATTTAAAAGTTTTGATCATTGTTCTTGCTATATATTCCTGATTTTTAAAAAAATACTGGAAGATTATTTAAAACTTCAAATGTCCCTTATGTCAAGATGATTAAATGTCTTCTTTATTTAATAAATAAAGCATTTCAGTAACCTTTCAAGAAGCTTTTATTCACCTATCTTAGCTTATTATTATTATATTAAATGTACCCAAATTTAATTGAAAGTGTATAAATAAAGGCTTTTTTTTTTTAAAGATACTTTTAAAATGTTTTTTCTATCTGAATTTAGGGAGAATATAGATTATGATAAGATATTTAAAATATTTAATTGATTTCAATCTTTTAAAATATTGTTTTCTTTTCAAATAATTTTGGTTTCTAAATAAAACTGTCAGTTCTTAAAATTTCTTAAAGAAAAGAGTATTTAAAAAGGTAAGATTTAATCATTCAGACCCTAGGATCAGAAAGAAAAGTGGTGAAAATGATTTTATGATATTTTTCTTTAAATTTTGATGTTAATTTAGGAATTTGTAAAAAAAATAAATGAGAATGATATTGAAAAGAAAAATTTCTGTTTCATTTCTTAATTTATTTAGTGTCTTGTTAGGACAGAGTAGATGATATTTATTGGTTGCTCTTTGTAGCAGTTTGATATTATTGATGAATTCCAAAAAGAAATATTGGATTATGTTTGTAAACTGGTCTTTTCCTCTGGGTGAATTAGAGTGTATTGGATTCAGAGGTTTTACTTTACTTAATGAAATAATGATTAAGGGTTTGATTGGGCCACATCAGTAGGACGTTGAGTCCCCAGAGAAACTGCACCACAGAGAAGGGAACTTGGAGTTTTGAGCTGGAGCCAGGGAAGTAAGCACACAGAGGAGCAAGGCAGCTGAGCCAGGAGAGAATCGAGCCCTGGGGAGACAGACAGAGATAGTCGCCTGATAGCTACATCAGACCTTGTGAAGAGAGCAGGGCAGTTGAGCTGAACCCAGAAAGAAACAAGCCCTGGGAAGAGAGGAACCCAGGAAGCTTAAACTCTTGGCAGAGGTTGGCAGCCTTCTTGCTCCAACATGTGGCACTAGACTTTGGTGAGGGAAGTAGGTTATGCTTTATGGCCTTGTAACTGTAAGTTTCTACCCCAAATAAATACTCTTTATAAAAGCCAACAGATTTCTGGTATTTTGCATCAGCACCCCTTTGGCCGACTAATACACTCCCAAACCACCATATTCTTAGATATTTATTTAAATTTTCTCATTAAAATTTTTAGCTTTAAGATTAAACACTCCCATGAGATATAGACTCCAATATTCAACTGCCTGTCTACCATGTCTCCTTTTACTATTCATAGGATATAAAAATTAATATTTCTAAATCTGAATTCTTTATCCATTCATGTCCACATCTCATTAAACAGTATGGCCATTTCCTCACCTGCTCAGTCAAAACTCAAGAAGGCTTGAGTCCTTACATTTCCTCATCCCTCATATATTTTGTCTTCTCTGCAAGTTATAACCCAATTAAATGTAGTTATCTTTTTACAAAATAGTACAAGACAATCATGACTCACATAATGGCAATGAGCTCTTTTCCACATTTGCTCATCCACAAATCATTCTCTTCATGATAGTCATAGTAGTCTCTATAAAGCTTAATAGTTCAAAAGGCTCATATGATTTCTCATTGAAATAAAATAAATTCCAAAACCCTCAGTCTTACCTAGGGTACTCTCATTTACCTGGTTCCTTTCAACATCTAATCTCACTTATTGTCAATACTTTGTTGAGAATAAATTGCAGGGTGCAAAAGGGTGGAAAGTGATAGATAAATATGGAAGTGATTATAATAATCATTGTGAGAGATGATGGTGGATTGGAACATGGTGCTAGCTGTGAGGATGGTAAAAAGTTGTTAGAATCTTATATATGTTATTATTATTATTATTAGAGAAGTTATTAGCTTACAAAACAATCATGCATAATGTATAGAATTCCTATATATCACCCCTCTACCTATGCCTTACATTTTTATGGAACATTTGTTACAAATTATGAAAGAACATGGTCAGATTATTACCAGTAACTATGGTCTGTAACATACACTTGGCATATTT
Organism: Cabassous unicinctus; assembly: GCA_029593785.1. Classification (NCBI taxonomy): domain Eukaryota; kingdom Metazoa; phylum Chordata; class Mammalia; order Cingulata; family Chlamyphoridae; genus Cabassous; species Cabassous unicinctus. The sequence continues at coordinate 1,647 of JAQZBX010041491.1, read as the reverse complement.
TTCCATATACCCCATATTATTAAAACTTTGTCTTAGTTTTGTACATTTGTTATAGTTCATGAGAGAACATTTTCATATTTGTCTTGTTAACAACAGTCCATATTCCTCCATATGGCCTACCTGTGTTATACAGTCCCAAGCCTGTATAACAGGATGTTATACATTCTATACAAAATTTATACTCAGTGACTCTCATTTTCATCACAGAGTTGTGCAGTCATTGTTCCAGTAAACCTTTGAACGTTTTCCTTAGTCCAAAAGAAAAAAATCCCATACCCCACTATTGTTGATCCTTAGCATTGATACAGTACCTTCATTGACACTGAAGCAAGAATATTACAATAATGCTGTTAAATATAGCCCACATTATATTAATAGTATTTTCCCCATGCATCACTATATTCTTCACACCTTTTAATAATGATGTGCATTTTCTCTAGTCCATAGTAAAACAATATTGTATTTGTATTATTAATCTCAATCTTCACCCACCTCCAGATTCACCATATTATTCAGTCCTTAGCTTATTCTCTGGCTTTCTTTCAATTGGCCTCTTTATCCCTACACTATCCCTCTCAACCACAATCCAATTTATAAACCAGATATGTTAGTTATATTCTCTATAATGTTTTACCATCAATTCTATTCATTTCCACACTTTTAGAGTCAATCAAATTGAAAATTTTACATACATTATCAGTACCCTTTCTCAGTCCTCATCCTATCTCCTAGTAACCTATAGTTTAGGTTTTAACGCCATGTGTTTATTCTTAATATTTAGTTAACATTAGTGAGACCATAAGGTATTTGTCCTTTTGTGTCTGGCTATTTCACTTAGCATAATATCCATTGTATGTATATACCACATTTGTTTATCCATTCATTGGTTGATGGACATGTGAATTTTTACCATCTGTAGGCAATTGTGAACAATGTCACTATGAACATCGATGTGCAAATGTCAGTTCATGTCACTGTTTTCAGTTTTTCTGGATCTATTCCTAGTAGAGGGATTGCCAGATCATATGGCAGACCTATATTTAGGTTCCTGAGCAACTACCAAATTATCTTCCACAGAGGCTGCACCATTCTACATTCCCACCAACAGTAAAGGAGTATTCCTATTTCTTTGAATCTTCTCAAGCACTTGATATTTTCTGTTTTTTGTTTTTTTGAAAAATTATGGTCATTCTATGAGGTGTGAGATGATATCTCACTGCAGTTTTGATTTTCATTTCCCTAATAGCTAGCTATATTGAACATTTTTCATCTGATTTTTTGTCATTTATATTTCCTCTTGAGAGAAATGCTTAAGTGTTGTCTCTCCGACTGATGGTCGGAGAGGTGATTTTCCCCGGCGGAGTTTCTCCAACTGATGGTTGGAGGGCTTTCTCCGGCTGATGGCCGGAGGCCAAACGATGGGGGAACAGGTAGGCGGCGGGGAGAAAGGACAGGGACAAGAGACTCTGTTCTCCGGGTGGGAGCAGAAACCAAGAGCGTTTATTGAGGAAGTGCACAAGCATATATAGGCATGGGTTGTCAGGGCGGGGCTGACGGAAAGGAGGTGGAGCGAGGGGCTGGGCCTGGTGGTGGAGGCGGGAAAGGGGGGGGTGGCTCATGAGCTGATGGACTGAGGGAGTGGCCAGC
>JAQZBX010041490.1:0-14316 GCA_029593785.1 Cabassous unicinctus | reverse complement strand
TGGCTTCTGTTTTGGAGAGGTTTTGGATCACAGAAGTGTCACAAATGTGGCAGGGAAGGGTCACTGGGGCAGGGTGTCAGTGATGGTGTGATGTGTGGGGAGGGGTGCACCTGGGGCATGCCTCTAAGGCATATGAATATGTTCATATGTTCCTGGGGTGTTGTCTCAGTAGGTGGAGACCAATACAATAATCAAAAGAACACTGAATTCCCATCCTGGAGATTCCTGCTAAATTCTCTAATACAATGGCAAGAATCCCCCAAGTACATGGGCAGTGCCTAGTGAAGGAAGACAGACCATTACACCAGGCCATTGATGTTGATGATTGTACTTATGAACCTTTTCCTGTGAAATTGAAACTTAGCCTAATATTATATATTGCTTAAGAGTTACCTCCTGAAAGCACCCTTGTTGCTCAAATGTGGCCTCTCTCCAAGCCAAACTCAGCATGTAGATTCACTACCTTCCCCCGGTGTGGGACATGACTCCCGGGGATGAACCTCCCTGGCATCAAGGTATTATTATCAAGCACCAACTAGCGATGCATCTGGAAAAAGACCTTGACCAAAAGGGGGAAATATTAAATACAAATGAGTTTTTATGGCTAAGAGATTTCAAAGTGAGTTGGGAAGTCATTCCAGAGGTTATGCTTATGCATGTCTCAGAAGGATCTCATTGACTGCCACAGTAAACAGTGCCTCAAACAGCAGGGCTCCTGAGGGCTCTAGAGACATCTAGTCACTATAAGCAGGGCAGACAAGCTCAAGAATTTGGCACCCTGTTAGTGGGCCTTACTTTAGAATTTATGTTCCCCAGTGTAACAGAGTTAGACTCATTTATAGTTTCCCTACACATGGCTTTTCTGCCCCTTTTATTTGAACCTATAATGAGCACTATACTTGTTAAATATATCCCAGAGACTTAAATCTTTGCAACATCTACTCTCCAGCTCATTGGAATCACCCAGGACAACTAACAAGGAGATGATGATGGACAATGCCCATCCCAAAGAACAGAGAGTGTCAGCAACTGCAAGCAAGATAGTTCCATCCATTTGCCCCATGGGATCTAGGCCTTACCTCAATGTGAAACAAAGTGGGCATCACCATTCCAAAATCCTCAAGACTGGGAAATGAACAATGGACTAAAGTAGACTTATTATTCTATTATAGACTTGTTATTCTAGCAATGGAAGAACTTTTATCTCTGATATAAAGGCAGTTGCCACCAGAGGTTCTGAGGGGAGGGAGAGGGAAGAATAGGTATAACATGGGGGCATTTTTGGGACATTGAAATTTTCCTGCATGACATTGCAATGATGGATACAGGCCATTATACATTTTTGTCAAAACCTATAAAATTGTGCGGTGCAAAGTGTAAACTGTGATGTCCACGGTTAGTAGCAATGCTTCAATATGTGTTCTCATCAATTGTAATAAATGTACCACACTAATGAAAGATACTGTTAATGTGCAAAAGTGTGGGAGGGGAAGGGGGTGTGCTATATGGGAATCCCCTATATTTTTAATGTAACATTTATGTAATTTAAAGCTTCTTTAAAAATAAAACAGGGAAGCGGATGTGGCTCAAGCAATTGGGTGCCCATCTACCATATTGGAGGTCCAGGGTTCGACTTCTGGGGCCTCCTGGTGAAGGCAAGCTGGCCTGCGTGGCGAGCTGGCCAGAGCAGAGAGCTGACCCATGTGAAGTGCTGGCCCACGAAGAGAGCTGGCGCAGCAAGATGATGCAATAAAAAGAGACACAGAGGAGAGACAATAAGAGATGCAGCAGGCCAGGGAGCTGAGGTGGTGCAAGAGAGTGAGTGCCTCTCTCCCACTCTGGAAGGTCCCAGGATTGGTTCTCAGTGCTGCCTAAAAGAGAAGACAAGCAGACACAAAGAACACACAGTGAATGGACACAGAGAGCAGACAGCGAGTGTAAAACAATGGGGGGTGGGGGTGGGAGTGGGGATAAATAAATAAATAAATCTTTAAAAATAAAACAAACAAACAAAAATACCTATCTGTTGCAGGATCCTAAAGAAAACTTGAAGAAACTACTTGCATACATAATAGAACACAAGGAACCATAATATCAATCAAATGAGAGAAGAAATTCATAAGAGAACGGACTGAAATGGAAAGTCAACAGGATGCTGTAAGTAAGATAAGGAAAGACTGAAATGATACAAAAATACAATCACAGAATTAAATCCACAATCCACACTGGCAATAAAAACTTGATTCCGGAAAATATTGAGTCAGTAATGAGGATTACTTGAGACACTCCAGAGTGAAGAGATAAAGGTCAGAGGAAGGTGGTAGAAATAAAGGTAAATAAAAAGAGAAATGATAATTGGCATTCATGAAGAAGAGACCAAAACAAATTGAAGAAAATCAAATATATGAAGGAAAGAACACTGATAAAGAAAAACGAACACAGATACAGACAGAAAGGAATAAATGACAAAGACCTATGGCTGGGGAATTCATAGACATGCTCAGCAGCCATCTCCCAGCCCTCACCCTTCTTTTCCTTGTGTGCAGATGTTTCAATATGTTTCCATTCTATAGCTCAGATGAGATGGTAGGTCTAATGGAATGGCCTGACCATACCTTAAACCCCAAACTGAGAACAAGCAGCCCCAGCTTCTTATCAGTGTGGGAATTCTGCACAAAGTTTGCTTGATGCATGCTTTTTGCTCAGTGGCAGGGTCCCCCACCCTCTTGGGTGTATAAATACTCAACATTCAAACTGCACAAGGTCTCTCCTCTCTGATGTGAAATGAGGCATGCAGAACTGCCATTCACCAAACGTGACTAACTCAGAAGACCAGACACAATGGGGTCTCTTCCCCTGCTCTCTTAGACCCTTTGTACTGTGTATGTAACAAAGTGGTCATTTGCTGAAAAAGTGTCTCTTGTGCCTGAGCCTGTGTTTCCAAGACACACCGTATAGCAACTTGCTGCACACCTACATTCAGAATGGCCTGGCAATGTTTTAAAATCACATGGCTACAGAAGAAGTCCTTATTCATGAAGTGAATAAAAGGTGTTACCTAAGAATAACAACCAAAAAATCATGTTAGACTAAGACTTTTCTGCTGACACACTAAGTTACAGGAGACAGTGACTCAAAGATATTTTCTAACTGAGTGATAGGAAGGACTAGCAGTGAGCACTAAAATCAGTTAAATGAAGATATAAGCCTAAAGTATTATAAATATGGCCACAAAGCTAAATGCAAATGTACTACACTCATTTATGCATCTCTTCAGATACTTTTGAACCCCTGCCCCCTGGTCTTGGCACTTGCTGTTTCTCAGCCCAAGCAGCCCTGTCAAAGGTTCATGTCACTCAGCCCTGATTGTGTCAACTGCTTTTTTTGTCACCTGACACTACCAGCTGGCTCAGCCTTCCTAGGCATTAAGAGTTGGCTTTGGTATGTCCTTTATCACACTTGGTGTAGTGGGAGCTATAGTGGCCCATTTGGATCCACAGAGGTTCTAGCTTCCCCGGTAGCTGCCAGGAGGGGCTCTGTCACAACCTGTAAATGTAGGGGATTTAACTTCCATGGGGCAAACTTCAAGCAATGAGAGAAAGGACATAAAGAGACAAATTATTCACCCTTTCCCCCCTGATAGTCTGTTCCAAGATTCAAAAGTTCCATTGGTCTATTGAGAGATGTCCTGTGTGACCAAGCATCCAGATATTTCTTGTAAAGCTGAGGGCAACTTGGTAACTTGCCACCTTGTATTTGCTTCCTTCCTTCTCTCTTACTTTCCTTTTTCCCTCATTCTTGTTTCCTTGGGATGAATCATCCCCACACCTCTCCACCACCACCAATAAAACATTACTTCCACAAGCTTTGCTTTAAGCAAAAACAAAAGCTAAAATTACTCTTATAAACAGAGACGCATAATATAAAAACTGTAAATGATAATCTGGATCCAAATATTCAAAATATCCTTTAAAGATTAGATAAAGAATGGGAAGCGGATATGTGGCACAAGCATTTGGGTGCCCACCTACCACATGGGAGGTCCCAGGTTTGGTTCCCAGTTCCTCCTAGAGAAAACAAGAAAGACAGTGAGCTGGCATGATGGGCTACTGTGGCAAGCTGATGCAACAAGATGACACAACAAAGAGAAACAAAGAGGAAATACAATGAGAGACACAACAAAGCAGGGAGTGGAGGTGACTCAAGCAGTTGAGCACCTCTCTCCCACATGGGAGGTCCCGGGTTTGGTTCCCAATACTTCCTAAAGAGAAGACGAGGAGACACAGAGAGCACACAACAAATATGGACATGGAGAGCAGACAGCGAGCACAAACAATGAGGTGGGGGGTTAGAAATAAATAAATAAAATAAATCTTTTTTTAAAAATTAGATAAAGGAGTAAGAAAGGGACAAAAGGCCAGAGAAGAATGGTAGAGAATAAAAGCAAGCTAATTCCTCATCTTAAATAGAGACAACTCAAATTATGGAGTTTCAATTTTGATTCTTATGAATTTGGGAAATATAAGTTAGAGGTTTTGGGATAATTGTTTGCAGAATTGAAAATAGGATATTTACTTATCAAAATACTAGAGGAAAGCAAACAAAACATGGTTTATAGTGAAAAAGATGCAAAACATTACAATGGAAGGAAGCATAAAACCTAAAAATTATAAAACAAAATAATGAAATTAAGAAAATAGATAAATAAATAATAAATGTCTTAAAAAGATGTAAAGAAGTGCAAAAGTATGCATCAACAAAGACAAAGAGAATGGTAGATTTTGAAATCAGAAGAATCATTGAAAGTCTGTTTAAGAAACAGTTGGAATCCAAGATCCCCTCCTGATAGCCAAATGACTCGCCTTACCTCTCTTCAGCAGAAATGGAAGTTTTTATTTTGGAGAGGGTAACCTGAAGATCTCAGGCTGGGGGACCACAAGCATAGTTGAAAGAGGAATTTATCCTTGTGGAAGGCTGAATTATGTTTCCTAGAAAAAAAAATGTTCTTAATCTTAATCCATTCCTGTGGGTGTGAACCCATTGTAAATAGGAACTTTTGAAGATGTTATTTTTAGTTAAGGTGTGGCCCAATTGAATGAGGTTGGGCCATAATTCTATTATTGAAGGCTTTATGAAGAGAAAGCCACATGGAGGAGAAGCTAGATGGAAGTCAATGGAACTGGAACTGGAAGAGAAAAGCAAAGATGCTGTGCATTGCCATGTGATGGAAAAGCCAAGGGCCCAAGGATCACCAGCAGCCAGCCCCAGGATGCCACAGTCTTCAAGGAGAAAGTATTGCCTTGCTAAGTCAATAAATTCCCATTGTTTAAGCCAGCCAATTACATGGTATTTGTGATAACAGGGAAGCTAAGACAATACTGAAGACAGGAGGATAAGAACATTTATACACAAAAAATGAGACCCTCACTCCTCTTCCACAATCACTTCCTAGAATATTGCTATCAAGTTCCTTTATTCCAGAGAAGCTTCCTGGTGAAAAGACATCAAAATGCTGACAATGGCATTTCACAACAAATGGACCAAACCAGATGACCCTTTAGAGAAGCCTACCATCAGTGAAATCCACCCACTCATACATAGTTTCCACATAAGCTCCTGAATCTCTCAAATATGAGCAAACAGCCAAGGAGTGACACCCTCCCCCATTTTTCTGAGAAGTGACAGGAATTTGGGGGCTTTCCAAAGAAAGGGAACGTGTCCTGCAAAAGTTGCAGTTTGGCCAACAATTGGAAATGAGCTGATTTCAGTCCAGTAATGATAACCTATCAGAAATAGATAGGTACGCTATAATGACTGCTCTGTAATCATTTCCTGCTTGTAAGAACCTCCTTTACAAGGAACCTAAATGTTGGAAACACCCAAATTGTATTTATAAACTAATGTAACTTGTTAACTATTTTGATATACTTACTGTATAGTCTGAGCCTCCCCACATTAACACTCCTCTTTCAATAAACTCATTATATTGATTACTATTGGTGCCTAAGTTTTCCTTTGACAACTTGATAAAGTTGAGGAGATCTCCTAAGAAGTAAATCACAAAGACAAAGAGATTACTATGAAGAAAGGTGTATTAGAGGTCCCATGTCTTAATAATAGGAATTCCAGAATGATAGAACAGAGAAAATAGAGGGGAAAGAAATCTTAAAAGGAATAATTCACGAAAACTTTCTAGAACTGAAAGACATAAGTTTCCAAACTGAAAATTCCTATCAAGTACCTAGCACGCTGGATGAAAATACACCTGTACCAAGGCACATGATCATAATATTTTATAACTCTTGGGACAAAGAGAAAACCCTAAAATCATCAAGATAACTTACAAAGATCAAGAACCAGAATAGCATCAGACTTCTCAACAATACTGGAAACAGCATATTCCAAATCTGGGAGAAAATTTATTTTCAATCAAGAATTTTATACCTATTTAAGTTATTTGTAAGTGTAAAGGTAGAATAAAGATGTTTTCTGACATTCAAGTTTTAAGAAAGTGTACCTTCCATGTACTCCTTCTCAGGATACTGCTGGAAGAAGTATTCCACCAAAACAAGAATATAAAGCAGAGAGGTGGACATAGTACTTAGGAGACAGGGAGTTCAATAGAGAGGAAATGGGATTTTCATGTTGAAGACAAAAGGAAATCTCAGAAGACAGCTGTGCAGTATGCCTAAAGAATAAACTATACAGATTGGGAGAGGTTAGAAGGCTCCAGGGGAGATATTTCCAAGAAGGGAAAATGAAGTGAATAACTGATGTGTTTGAACATATTGAAAGAATGTTTAGATAATTGAAGTAGAGTCTAGGTGTGAGTAAATGATATCTACATAGAAAACTCAGCAAACAAATAGAAAGGACAGCTATTAACTCCAGGGAAAATAAAAACTGTGAAAGAAAGAAAAAGTAATCATTATTACTTACTGGCTTAGCAGTAAGTAATATTTTTGTAACTATAACATAAAATCTAAATTCTAATATAAGTAAAATTATGATACAACTCTGTTGGGTCATGGGCATGGGTGAAAGAGCACCCAAATTCTCATCTTCCAAAGTGAAATGACAATAGATAATGCCTAAAACTGAAATGTTAAGTTGTGACAGATTCTGTCAAATGGAGTTCATGTTATCTAGAGAAATGGCAGCAAACAAGAAAAGAAGCAGGTGGCTGTTGGTGGCTAAGAGGCTAAGTAGTTGCTGTAGGAAGTAGGATTTGGATACGGTGAGGCAGGCAGGGGACTGACTTTTGTTTGTTTGTTTTTTACTAAGCCTTGCAGAAATATTTGACTCTTTAAATTATATGCAGGGAAGCAGATGTGGCTCAAGCAATTGGGCTCCCATCTACCACATGGAGGGTCCCGGGCTTGGTTCCCAGGACTTCCTGGTGAAAGCGAGTGGGCCCGTGCAGCACTGAGAGCTGGTGCAACAAGAAGATGCAACAAAAGAGACATGGAGGAGAGACAATGAAAGACACAACAAACCAGGGAGCTAAAGTGGCTCAAGTGATTGAGTGCCTCTCTCCCACGTTGGAAGTTCCCTGTATTAGTCAGCCAAAGGGGTGCTGATGCAAAATAGCAGAAATCTGTTGGCTTTTATAAAGCGAATTTATTTGAGGTAGAAGCTTGCAGTTACCAGGCCATAAAGCATAAGTTACTTCCCTCACCAAAATCTATTGCCACATGTTGGGGCAAGATGGCTGCCGACGTCTGCCAAGGGTTCAGGCTTCTTGGGGTCCTCTCTTCCCAGGGCTATGTTTCTCTCTGGGCTTAGCTGCTGTGCTCTCTCCACAAGGCCAGCTGTAGACTCTCAGGTGAGTGGCTCTGTCTCTCTCTCGGGGGCTTCTGCTGTGTCTAAGGAGCCATCTCTATTCCTCTGTGTTCTCCTGTGTGTTCACTTCTCAGGCTCCAGCTCAAAACTCCAACATCAAAATTCCAACTCACTCCTCTGCTCTGCCATGTAGTTTTATCTGTGAGTTCCCTCCCCCTTGGTGGGCAGGCACTCAACATCCTACTGATGTGGCCCAATCAAAGCCCAAATTATAATTTAATCATGCCCAGGTACAGACCAGTTTACAAACATAATACAATATCTATTTTTGGAATTCATAAACAATGCCAAATTGCTACACTCCTCCCTCTGAATTTCACAAAGACATTACAATATTAAAAAAAAAAAAAAACAACAACCTTAAATCAGTACAATGCTAAATACAGAATCATATCATAATCAGTTTAAAGAAATAGTTTGTCTTGAGGCAAAGTCCTGTCTGGCTGTAGACTTCTGAAAATTACAAAACAATTTATCTGCTTCCAATACACAAATGGACAGACAAAGGAAAAATATTTTCATTACCGTAAGGAGAATTTGGGAGGGAAACATGAGTCATGTGTTCTCTACAGTTCAGTAAACCTGCAGGGCATCCTCCATTCAATTTCAAAGTCTGGGAGTCATTCTTAAGATGATGGTTTCTTCTCCTTGGGGCCACATGTGTACCCACCCTTTCCACAGGCTTGCCCAGCAGCCAATTTCTTGGTTCCACCCTCATCAAGCATCTGGGTAGTGACCAAGCTCCAGACCTCACCCTCCAAAAGTGTTGGGGTTATTGCCACACTTTACCCAATCTTTGGGTTACAGTCTTAGACCCCCTAGTACATTGAAGTGAAGACAACATCCTCCCTAACCTTTGGCATACAGGCTCAACCCTCTCAGGGCAACGAGTTGACCACCTGGCCTTCCCTAATCTGTGAGGGCAGGTGCATCCCTCTCAGACCTATGGGGTGCTGACCTTAACCGCCCTAATACTTGAGGAATGTGCTCCACCCTCTCTGTACCCTGGGGTGGCAAAACTCTCCCTGAACATTGGATGGAAACATCCACCCTCTTCAACTGCCAGGGCAAACTCACTCTCTCTGTACACATGGGTGGGGTTCATGTCTTGGCCCAAGGTGATATCTTAATTCAAGATCTCAGCTTCCATGGTTTTCCTCTTAAACCTGTTTCTCCTTTAATCTCTCCTTTCCATGTCCCTTTTAGTCCAAGCTAACAGTGGTTTTGTTCATACAGCACTCTCAAAAAGCTTGTTGGTTTAGCATGCAAGAAGCAGGGGTCCAAGCTATCAGACAGTAAAACTTTCCACAAGTCTCTCCGAGATAACTGCATCTTCAATCCTAATTTACAAGTTCCAAGTTTAGTTAGGGTCTCAAATGGGCACTATCATCTGGGAGCCTGATTTCCAGAGGCTTGGAATTTCTGGAATCAGTTTCTGTTTTCTTTGTGCCCAACAGTTCAGTCCTCAGCTTATTTCTCTCATCTACCATTTTGCTATAAGCTGCAAGGAGAAGCCAAGCTGCATTCTCCGAGTTTACTTTGGAAAATTCTTCAGCTAAATGCCCAGGCTCGCCATTTTCAAATTCTGCCTTCCATAAAAACACCAGGATTTAATCTTGCTAAGTTCTCTGTGACCCTAAAACACGAATAGCCTTTCCTCCAGTTTCCAATAATAGTTTCATCATTTATTTTTAAGGCCTCATAAAAAGTCTCTTTAGAGTCCATATTACTATCAACAGTCTCTTCAAAGCACTGTAAATCTTTTCTACCAAGCATCTCACAATTCCTCCAAAAAATACCACTTACCCATTTATAAAACTTTCAGCATTTTGGTAATTGCAAAAGTATGACCCCACTTCTGGTACCAAATTCTGTATTAGTCACCCAAAGGGGTGCTGATGCAAAATACCAGAAATCTGTTGCCTTTTATAAAGAGTATTTATTTGGGGTAGAAACTTACAGTTACCAGGCCAAAAAGCATAAGTTACTTCCATCACCAAAGTCTATTGCCACATGTTGGGGCAAGATGGCTGCTGACATCTGCCAAGAGTTCAGGCTTCTTGGGGTCCTCTCTTCCTGGGACTCTGTTGCTCTCCAGGCTCAGCTGCTGTGCTCTTTCCACAAGGCCAGCTGTAGACTATCAGGCAAATGGCTCTGTCTCTCTCTCTGGGGCTTCTGCTGTGTCTAAGGAGCCATCTCTAATCCTCTGTATTTTCCTGTGTGTTCACTTTCCAGGCTCCAGCTCAAAACTCCAACATCAAAACTTCAACTTACTCCTCTGCTCTGCCAAGCAGTTTTATCTGTGAGTCCCCACCTACCAAGGGGGTGGGGTCTCAACATCCTACTGACGTGGTCCAATCAAAGCCCTAATCATAATTTAATCACACCCAGGTCCAGGCCAGTTTACAAACATAATCTAATATCTATTTTTGGAATTCACAAACAATGCCAAACTGCTACTGTCCCGGGATCGGTTCCCGGTGCCTCCTAAAGAGAAGATGAGAAGAGAAGACTAGCAGACGAAGAATTCACAGCAAGTGGACACAGAGAACAGACAGCGAGTGCAAGCGGCCTGGGGTGGGGGGAATAAATAAATAAAAAATAAATAAATTACATGCATATGTAAGTTTTGATGAAAATAAAAACAAAAATGAATGGATCCGTGGGAAGCAGATGTGACTCAAGCGATTGAGCTCCCGCCTACCACATGGGAGGTCCCAGGTTTGGTTCCCAGTGCCTCCTAAAGAAGATGAGCACGACAGTGAGCTGATACAACCGGCAGTTGTGGCGAGCTGACACAACAAGATGATGCAATAAGAGACACAAGGAGGAAAACATAATGAGACACACAACAAGGCAAGGAGTGGAGGTGGCTCAAGCAATTAGGCGCCTCCCTCCCACATTGGAGATCCTGGGTTTGGTTCTCCATGCCTCCTAGAAAAATCAAGGAAGATGAACAGATACAGCAAGTGCAAACAATAAGGGGGTGGGGACAAATAAATAAATTAAATAACCTTAAAAAAAATTAATGGATTCAGGACTAAATGTGACTCAAGCAATTGGGTGTCTGCTTCCCACATGGGAGGTCCTGGGTTTGGTTCCCAGTGCCTCCTAAAGAAGATGAGCAGACAGACAAGGGAGCTATCTGTGGGGATGGGGGGAGGTAACAAAAAATATATAATATATATAATTTTTAAAAAAATCAAGTGAACACTTAGTTGTTTTTTTAAAAAAAGAATGGATCCTGTTCCTTGCTTATTCCTTCCTTATAACCCATTTGACTTGTCTGGTCTGCTAAAATTTTAGTAAATATTAAATGGTATCATCTCTCTTTTAAAGACATAATGAAATCCATCTTTCTGTTTCAATTACAATATTTACCAACATGATAAAATTGTTAGGAAAAATAATTTCACTTTTTAAAGTAATTTTTATTAAAACTTTTTGTTGTAAAAGAGAAATGCATGCTTATAAAAAAATTTAGAAAGAAAAGGATAATATTATAAGAGCAACAAATCCCAAAACATATAGCTATCTATTATCAATGTGTTGGTATATTTATAGTTATATATGCATATATATTATATTAATTAGGTTTTGCTGCATGTAAGAGAAAGTCCAAATCCACAGTGGCTTAAACACACAAAGTTCTATTCTGTGAGTAACAGAAGTCTAGAGATAGGTAGTCCAGGGTTGGTACTCAGGATGTCTTCCGAGACCCTGGCTCCTGCCAGCTTTCCAATCTGCCATGCCTAGGGATTGGCCCTCATCCTCATGGTTCAAAAGGGCTGATAGAGCTGATAGAACTCTCCATCACATCTGTGCTCCTGGATATTTGATAGGGGAAAGAGAAGAAAGGCCTCTCCCTTGCCTTTAAGGAAGTAGCTCTCAACACTTTTTATTTATATATCATTGGCCAGAATCTAGTCACATGGCTACAACTCCCTCAAGAGGGGCAGGGAAATGTAGTCTTCATTCTGAGTAGCCAAATGTCCAATTACAAAAGTCATAGTTCTAGTAGAAAGGAAAAAGAGAATAGATATTAGGGTAGGATATTAGTAGTCTTTATCCCAAATAGATTATAGTAGATGTGTACTAGAATAGAATATATAATTCTTCCATTTTATTGGGAACATTTCCCAAATCATCAAATATTTTTATTAAAGTGTCTTAATGTCCCAACACATCAAAACAAAACTTATTTAAGCATTCTCCTATTTCAGGATTTTAAAAAAATACTATATATACATATATGTGCATATATATTTTAATTATCTCTGATTATTCATTAAATTCCTAAAAGTGAAATTATTGAGTCAAAGATTATGAAGATTTTTAAGGCCCTTATTCCTTTTGCCAAAGTGCTTTCCAGAAAGTTTGTACCAATTTACACTTAAGCCAACAACATATGAATTCACTGCTAATCTCACGATTGTGTGGCCAGCATTAGGTTTTATAATTGTTTTAATCTTTATCAGTTAAACAGATGAACGTGTTTTATCTTGTACTTCTTTATTAACTAGTACATTAAACAGTGTATTTTATCATACACTGTACCTATATTGACCAGTTTTATTTCTCCTTTTGATAATTTTGTTTTTATTTTTTGCCTAATTGTTCTATTTGGCTGTTAGCCAAATAGATTGTTCTGATTGCTATATAAGAGGTATTTCTATATTAAGATAGAAATCTTTGTCATATTTCTCGCAAATATTATTCCTAATTTGCTCTTCTACTTTTTTCTTATTATAAAGTTTTTAGGATATAAATCACTCTGAGAAAGAAACTATACATACTTCAGCTTTTCATTTAGGGCAAGCTGTCAATCAAAATCAATAAAGATATAACTATATTATTGGGAACTTAAATAAAGGAAGCTGAAACGTGAAAATGAGATTTTTTCAGACATATAAAGCATCACTCCCGCTGATGATTCAGGTTACCAGTCACATCTTTCCCAAAACAGGACTTGGGAAAACCTCAATACATTTTTTCCCTAAGAATTCTTACATATATAATGCTTTCCTTCATTTAGTAGAATTACTAATTTTAGAATCTATTAATTGAATCATCATTTCTATGAAGATGTCAAATAAACTTTATGTTCAAATAAATTTAATAATGATCAATAATTTTAAAAGAATAAATTTAAGGGAGAATGAACTAAACAATGATCTCATAAAATGATTTATTTCCTGCCACTAGCTCAAAAACTAAAAAGCAGCAAAAAAGGGTGTTAAATCTGTGATGACAATAATAGCTGCATGACGCTGACATGCTGCAAATAAGCCTATGTGGTAATATAAATGGATTCAGGCATTTGTGCCACATATGACAGCCCAAAGTGTTTTCATTTCCTCTTAGTAATTTTTAGATTCTCTTATCTCATTGACTATGAAAAGCACAATCATCCCACACACTGTTCTTGGATTTACTTTTAATTTAGTCTGCCAAGAATTTTAGCTTGATTTTCAAAATGAGAAGTTAAATTGAATTCCAAGCAAGCTATCTGATTTGATCAATAATTTAAAGTTGTATGGTATAATAATAATATCTGTAATTATTTTTCTACCTTTATGTATTTCAATTAGTTAGTTGAATCTGTGATTAGCACCAATAATTTTTGTAATGCCTGCAAAACATCCAATTCATTTTAATTTGTAATTCTTAATTAATAAAAATGTGCTAGTGCAATCTGTTACAGGTCGACACATTGATTGACCCGATTTACGCAGAATGAATAAGCTAATCAGATAGTGTAGCTTTAGTATGCTGCACATGATATTGGCAGCCCAAGAGTTTGATGGACTTGGGACTCAGCAGTTAATTATGGAGTTTAAGAAATTTATTTTCCAGGTGCAACCCACATTTAAAATTTTTTTTCACTTGTACACTGATAGATGATACAACCATAACATAGGAGTGATAATGGGTCAAATTTTACAAAATAAAGTATTGTTTTAGTGTGGGTGTTGTCATGAAGCTGTGTTGAAGTGACTTACTATGTGGGATATTGAGTATCCCTTGAAATGGATTTGTTAAGCCATTTACATTAATGAGCATTAAAATAGCACCAGATATCATTTCAGGTGACTTAACATGAATAAAGGTGAATGCTATTGGATTATTTTTTTGTTTGAAAAAAACAAAGTGCTAGTGAATATCCACTTATTTACTTACAATACTCCCACTTACAAAATTCATTATTACTTATTGAACCTATTCATATTTTCAAAACACCTTTTTTCCCTATTTTTTTTCTAAAGCTTCTTTAATCATGAGTCCTGTTAAACATCTTCTCATTGTTTACTAGCTCTTTATTTTTTGTTAAAAAGTAACACTGCCCCGCCCCCAAGTTATCTTTTGTCTTTTCATTTTATCTTGCATATTTGGGCAGATAGTTCTAAATTTTTATCTATTCAAATTTTCTATTTTATCTTTTATGATTTCTCAGACTCGTGTTTTTCTGCTTTT
>JAQZBX010041489.1:0-22339 GCA_029593785.1 Cabassous unicinctus | reverse complement strand
TGTTATGGAAAAATATAAACAAAAAGAATGTGGAAGTTTTTAAAAAAATTATTTTGGAGATGAAGAAAGCGTTTTTAAAAGTCCAAAAGCTTTTCAAAATAAGATACATTTTACTTCAATATGTAAAAATCTTCTACACTGAAAAAATTCCATAATGTTAAAATTAAAATATCAAAATCGGGGGGAGGGTGGGGTATGGAATGGAGTGGGTGTAGCTCAGTGGTTGAGCATGTGGTTCACATGTGCAAGGTCCTGGATTCAATCCCTGGTACCTCCACATATATAAACAGGCTAATTTTCTTAATATACCAAGAGCTGTAGCAAATTAATAGGAAAAAGATGAGCAATCCAATATAAAAGTGAGTAAAATACATCAATCAGCAGTTTGCAGAAATAAAATACTAATGGTCAACAAATATATGAAAAAATGGCTCAACCACATGCAAAGATATCCACAATTAGATAAAATAAATAAATCTTATTTAAATTACAAAATGTCAAAATCCATTGTGAGCTGTTGTTGGAAATAGGGGTGGAAAATCTCTCTCATTCATTGTGAGACATTAAGTTAGAAATTAAAAGTTGGCATTGTTTTCAAACCAGCTGTTCTACTTCTAGGAATTTGTTTTATAGACCTTCACATTCTCACAAAAATGAGCAAGTATTGAAGATCATGATGGCATTGTTGTGTGTTATCTATTTATTGCTGTATAAGAAATTACCACAAAACTTATCACCGTAAAATAATAATAAACATTTTTATCTCATGCAGTTTCTGTGGGTCAGGAATTCGAGAGCAACTTAGCTGTGTGGTCTCTCCTGTGGTTGTAGTAAAGGTATTAGCTGAGGCTGCAGCCATTTGAAGGTCTGAGTGGGGCTTGAAGATCTAATTCTAAAATGGCTCATTCATTCTGTACCCCACAAACCTCTCTATGGGCGGCTGGCATGTCTCCGTGACTTGGTAACTGGCTTCCACTAGAGTGGTCCAAGATTCAGCAAGGCAGAAACTACAAGATTTTTATGACTAGCCCTTGAAGTCGTAATTGCCAGTTCTTCAGTATCTTCTTGTTACAGGCATCAGCTCAATTCACTGAGGGAAGGGAATATACAAGGCATGAATACCAGGGGATGAGGCTCAGGGGAGGTCATCTTTTTAAACCACAGTTTAAAATTGCAAAATTTTTAAAAGAGAAAGAGAGAGAGTGAGAGAGAGGGAAATAAACAAACAAACACAAAAGATCTCAAGATCCATTAATAAGGAACTGGCTAAATGACTTTCTTAACAAAATGTTTTAGAGTGATTAAAAGTAATGAAGCAACCCATATGCACTGCTATGGAAAGATGCCCCCCAAAATATTACACATTGTATAAAGCACTTATTGTCAGGGTTCTCCAGGGGAAAAGAACCAACAGGATATAGACACACAAACACATGTACACACACACACACATAACGTAAATATTATGAGGTTTATTATAGGAATTGGCTCACAAGTCTGAATTCCACATGGCCGTCTGCAAGCTGTGAATCTGATGAAGATTTTTATTAATTCTCTAGGAGAAGCTGGCTGGCTGAGGTAGAGAGAGAAAGCCTTCTTCCTGTCTGCTGAAATCATCAGTTCTCCCTTTAAGGCAGGGGTTCTTAAACTTTTTTTGTTCCACAGACCCCTTTGCCAGTCAGGTGAAAACATGGACCCCTTCTCAGAATGTGACAGCAGATAGTTTTATGACATACAACATCATTGGTCAGAGAAAATAAAGACAATAAATTGATTTTTTTCAATTCAAGTTCATGGACCCCCGGAAATCTTTCCACAGACTCTTTGTGGGTCCGTGGACGCCTGCTTAAGAATCAGCTTTCAACTGATTGGATGTGACTTTTCTCATTGCTGAAGGCAAACTCCTTTGTTGATTATAATTAACTTTAGATGTCATCAACTGATTTATTATTTAAATCTACACAATATCCTCACAGTAACAATCAAGTCAGTGTTTGCTTTACCAAACAACTGGACACTATAACCTGCCAAGTTGACACATGAACTTAACCATCCTATATATGTATAAGATTCCCTTAGTGTTTTTTACAGAAGTAGGAAATATATGCCTAATTATATGCATAAGAATGAAAAATTTCTGAAACAATTTATAAGGAGATCCATTATGGTGCAGCAGAACTGGGGATGATAGTGGTTAGAAATATATAACTTTTTATTTTATACTTTTTAGTAATATTTAGTAATAATGTAAATATTATTAGTAAATAATATTTAGTAAATATTTGAAAACATTACTATATATATCATTTATAAACATTTATAAGTTTAAAAACTAGTTAAAAAGGTGTTCCACGGACATTTACAGGAGAAAGGATAACAAAAGGGGGATATCATTATAGCCAAGCTCAGACAGACTTCTTCCTGGGCCTATTTCATGTTTAGAGGAGCTGAGCTGGTAAGCAAGAGAAACTTAAGTTGGTTTTTTGATTTGAGGCTGAGTGCTGTAGTACTAGAAAAACCCAGTATAGCTTAAATATTGAGGCATTATACAGAAACTTTGTAACCAAGTGTTAAGATTTATATAGATGCCTTTATATTATAAAAAACAGCAAATGGTTAATATCTAAAATTGCTGAAATTGGCTAGATTTAGCCTAAACCTGCTACTATGATGGTCATTCTAAACAGGTCTCATCCGTGTTTATTGTTACACAAAACTTAGCCTCTCCCTTGTGTATAACCACTCTACCCTCCTGTTCGATATCCATATGGAACACCTTGTGACTGACCTCTACTCTGTACTTTCCTATCCCAGAATCTTGATGTCTGGTAATGATTATAACCTTGTAACTCACCCTGGTTTGGTACCCACCCCACCATGTTCAACCCCTTAATGTTTATTAATGAAGGAACCTATGTCCAGCTCTGCCGTAATTATCCATTGGCAGTTCGGAAAGGCTGGTTTGAGATTGTACATCTCCAGTCTCCCACTGCAAATAAATCCTCTTTTCCTTCCCAATCTAGTTGGGTGTATATTGTCTATTCTGCTGTGTAGAGCGAATGAACCCAGCCAAGGACCACCCTGGCCCCTCTTCAGTGCCACAAAATCTCCTTAGTTGCCTGGTCTACAGCCTCTGCAAAAGTGTACTAACATGAGCCAGGAATTATCCTGAAGGTAGAAATTTACTGTGGCTCCCTGTCTGAGGCTATGAGGTTCACTGGAGAATTTGGCAGGTGAAAAATCTGCGGAAATGATGGGCTTTCAGCAGGCAGCAGCCACACAGGGTCATGAAACAATAGGAAAGCCTCTCACATCTCGATGGTGGTAGGAAACTCAGCTCCAGTGAGTCTCAAGGCATCAGCTGCCAGGGATGCTGGGGCAATCTGAACCCCCATTTCTGGCAGATTTTCAGGGACTGTGGCTGCTGGGTGTTAAGTGATCACTCTTGAAGGGGGTGTAGACCTAGGTAAGTCCATGCTTAGCCTCAGAAGTTGTCTTCCACCTGGTTGAAGAAGAGGATAGCTGAGAATTGTCTGCAGCAAGCAACAGCAAAGTAGAGTTGCAGAGCTTTAACGAAGCCTCCTAAGAGCTGGTATTAAAATGTCAATAATAAAAATTGCAATATTGTAAAGATGCAGCTAACATTTATCGAGTGTTTATTAATTATTCCCATTTTATGGATGAAATATCTGAGGATCAGAGAGGTTAATCAAATTTCCCAAGGATATTACACAGGTTTTTAAAAGATTTCTCTTTTCACAAATAATTTGATAATATATTTTTAAAAAAATAAAATTTGACTCAAACATTTTAGGATCTCCTAAAACCCTTCTGCCAAAAACAATTGAAAAAATACTGCTTGGCTGATTAATCACCAGAAGCAGGGGTGGGAATTTAAAGAAGATCAGACTTCAGTTGAGTATAAAGTATAAATTTATGTTTTAGTCTGATCATGGAATGAAATTTACTGAAAGGTACTGAGCTCTTCGCAATTGAAAATGTTCAAGCAGGGAAGCGGATGTGGCTCAGTCGATAGGGCTCCCGTTTACCGTATGGGAGGCCCCGGGTTCGCTTCCCGGGGCCTCCTGGTGAGGGCAAGCCAGCCCGCACAGCGTGGTGAGCTGACGCAGCAGGACGTCCCAACAAAGGGAGACAAGCAGACACAGAAAAACACACAGCAAATGGACACAGCGAGCACAAGCAGCAGGGTGGGGGGGATAAATAAATAAATAAATAAAATCTTAAAAAAAAAAAAAGAAAATGTTCAAGCAGAATCAGGATTATCATCTGGTAGGTATATTATTAGAGAATTACAAGTAGCATACAGTTGAGCTCCCTTCCAAATCTAAGAACAGATGCTCCTATGAGAATAGAGGCTCTGCTTTGTTATCCTTCTGGTTGAACTGAGTTGAAGCTTCTGATTGCAGAAGACTGGACTATGTATATTTCCTAAGATTCTGGGGTTTTAATAATAGTAAGCACTTATAAATTGCTTATTATTTGCCTGGCACTGTTTTAAGTGCTTTACATGTATTAACATAGATAATCCTTTTAACTGCCCTTTTGAAGTATGTATTATTTACAGGTGGGGAAATTGAGGCCTGGAGAGATTAAGTAATTTGCCCAAGATCGCACAGGTTTTTTAAACCCCACAATCTTGCTATCCAGTTTCATGGTCCTCAGCTCTCTGATTTTTTTGCTCCTCATAGTGAGATCGTTGCAACTATGCAACCCTACAAGTGGAGGGTAATTTAGCCAAAACACTGCAGATAAATGAATAAACAGATTCAGGAAGTGGTTTGTTGCATAATAGGGAGTTTCTATCCATGTTTCTATAGTTAAGTCACCAAACCACAGGTTGACATTTCGATAAAAATCAGTGCCGGAAAAGCCTCAATAGCATCAACATTCCTCGATTATGAAAACAGTAGAAGTCAGGTTAATCTAATTTTTAATTAATGCAGAAAAAAGATAAGGAAAAACATAAAAACAGTCTTAGCAGAATGTAAGTCCCCTAGCCTTTTTTCTTTATTTTTTTTCAATAACGATAGGATTTGTTTTCATAAGGCAACAGCTCAAGACATTTACAGATCCTTTACTGAATGTAAACCATGCTTAGGTGATGGGAGTGCCCAAGCTGTGAGGCAAGATCTTGAATCCATTAAGCTTTCATGACTCAGCATTTTGGAGTGCAGCCTTGGAACCAGACTACTTTTGGTTTGACACTTCCGAGCTCTGTGGGCTTCATCCCTCCAAGCTTCAGTTTTTCTCATGTATACAGTGGGGTTGATAGTACCCCCCTCGTAGGCTTCTTTCACAGACAGAATAAACTAATTCGTGTACCTTTTGAACAGTGCCTGACACATGGTAAATCCCCAATTAGGTATTAGTGTTAACCAGTGTGAGGGGAAATGGAACACTGTAAATATAAGAAAGCAACTAATATTACAGAATGTTATGTGAGACCCAGATGAGGAGTTACAGATACTAAATATGCCTCTGTGTCCAAAGAGGGGTGAAGTGGTTAAGGGTGTGAACTGTTAGGGCTACTGGAGCAGACTCTCTCGGGGTGAGCGGACTTAGGCAGGGCCAGGAAACAAATTCTTTCGTCCACCTTTGATGTGGCACATATTTAAATGCCGTCAAGGCTTCATATTCTCAGCTAAGCTAAGGTGGCCTATAATGTGCACTTGACCACAAAGGAAAAATACAAAGATGAGAATGTAAACGTTAAACAATAGGCAGGAAATCAATGTTAAATGAAAGAATTAAAATACACAGAAGGCAACGTTAGTCCTCTTTCAAATGAAATATATATGTATATAAATATATACATATAATATTTTTATATGTGTGTAAATACCTATCACTGAATTGTTTTTCACTGTTATGGCTAAATTCCTCCATCACACCACTCAAGTCGACCAGAGGAAATGACAAAAAAAAATTTACTGAAGCATTCATCTATATAATGTAAAGATATATCTTTAATATATTTTCCACTGGAAGGGGAGCAAGCACAATCTGAAATGACTAAACTCTTCTACTCTTCTGCCTATATTTTAAGTGATAACCAATCATTTTCCCAATTTTCCTATTTATGAAATATCTGATAAATTGTCTTAACATCTTCCAGTATGACTTTAATTGACTTAATAAATACCTATGTTGGGAGTACCCAAGACCTCCCTCAGATTTTTTGTTAACAAATCAATTTTATTAATAAATATTAATAAAGCATAAATCTATCCAAAGTGTGCCATAAATAGTATTCTGTATAATCAAATAGTTGTGCATTCATCACTCCAATCACTTTTAGAGCATCTTCATCATTCCAGTAATAATAATAATAATAATACTAAAACACAAAAACCAACAAACCAAACAAAACTTATCACCTCTCAATCTCTCTATACTTGCCCTGCCATACATAGCTGCTATTCTGTTTCCATCTATTTTATCTGTATTTATATTTTGTAAAAACAGTCTTATATATGCAATATCACCCATATTTGTTATTTACATGAGGCTTCACTATGTTATACAGTCCCACGTTACATTTTTTAGCTTTCCTTCTAGTAATATAAATGTCCTTAGGCTTTCCCTTTCAACCACTGTCATACCCATATAATAACTCTGCTAGTCACAAACAACCTGATGTGCTCTCACCATTTCCATTTGTTTCCGAAGATTCACAAACGACTTCTTAACCAATTCTGCACAGATTAACAATCAGTTTTCCATTCTCTACCGTCATTCTGTATTCTGGTGACCTATATTCTAATTATGAATTCCATGAGTTTACATAATGTATTTAGATCATAATAGTGCAATCATACAGTATTTGTCCTTTTGTGTCTAGCTTGCTTTACTCAACATAATGTCCTCCAGGTTCATCCATGTTGTCAAATGCTTCACAACTTCATTCTTCTTATTGCTGCATAATATTCCATCGTGTGTATACACCACAATTTGTTTATCCATTCATCACTTGATGGACACATGGGTTGTTTTCATGAATAACACTGCTATGAACATCGGTGTACAGATGTCTATTTGTGTCACCGCTCTCAGTTCTTCTGGGTACATACGTAGCAATGGCATTGCCGGGTTCCATGGCAAATCCATATTGAACTTTTTTAGGAACTGCCAAACAGTCCTCCACATTGGCTGTAGATTTCTGCATTGCCACCAACAGTGAATAAGGATTACTATCTCTCTACATCCTCTCCAACAGTTATAGTTCTCAGACTTTTTAATAGTGGTCAGTATAATAGGTGTGAAATGATATCCCATTGTAGTTTTGATTTGCATTTTCCTAATTGCTAGTTATGAAAATTTTTTCATGTGCTTCTTCACCATTTGTATTTCATCTTTGGAAAATTGTCTTTTCAAGTCTTTTGCCCATTTTTTAATTGGATAGTTAGTCTTTTCATTGTTGAGTTGTATGATCTCTTTATATTTCATGGATATTAAACCCTTATCAGATATGTGATTGCCAAATATTTTCTCCAGTTGAGTCCGCTACCTTTCCATCCTTTTGACAAAGTCCTTTGAGGTATAAAGGTGTTTAATTTTGAGGAGGTCCCATTTGTCTATTTTTTCTTCTATTGCTTGTGCTTTGGGTATAAGGTTTAAGAAACTACTGCCTACCACAAGATCTTGAAGATGTTTCTTACATTTTCTTCTAGGAGTTTTCTGGTTGTTGTTTCTATATTTATATCTTTGATGCATTTTAAGTTAACTTTTGTATAAGATGTGGGTTAGGGGTCTTCTTTCTTTCTTTTCATTATGGCTATCCAGTTCTCCCAGCACTATTTGTTGAATAGACTGTTCTGGCCCAGCTGGGCTTAATAGCCTTGTCAAAAATCACTTGAGTGTAGATGTGAGGGTCTATTTCTGAGTTCTCGATTCAGTTCCATAGGTCAATCTGTCTGTCTTTATGCCAGTACAATGCTGTTTTTACCACTGTAGCTAAGTAATATGCTTTAAAGTCAGGATGTGAGAGTCCTTCAACTTTGTTCTTCTTTTTATAAGATATTTTTGGCTATTCAGGGCCCCTTACCCTTCCAAATAAATTTGATTATTGGCTTTTCAATTTCTACAAAAAATGCCGATTTTTGTTGGGATTGCATTAAATCCGTAAATCAATTTGGGTAGAATTGAAATCTTAACGATATTTAGCCTTCCAATCCATGAACATCAAATGTCCCTCCATTTATTTAAGGCTTCTTTGGTTTCTTTTAGCAATGTTTTATAGTTTTCTGAATACTGGTCCTTTATGTCCTCAGTTAAGTATATTCCTAAATATTTGTATTACTCGCCATTATATGGAAATTGTTTTCTGATTTCTTTCTCAGATTGCACATCTGTAGTATATAGAAACTCTATTGATTTTAGCATATTAATTTTGTATCCCACCACTTTTCTGAACTCATCTATTCTAGTAGCTTTCTTGTGGATTTTTCAGGATTTTCTAGATATAGGATCATGTCATCAGAGAAGAGTGAAAGTTTTACTTTTTCCTCTCCTATTTGGGTGCCTTTTATTTCTTTATCTAGCCTAATTGCTCTAGCTAGAAATTCTAGCACAATATTGAATAATAAAAGTGACAGTGGACTTCATTGTCTTGTTTGTGATCGCAGCAGGAAAGTTTTCAGTCTTTCACTGTTTAGTAAAATGCTAGTTGTAGGTTCTTCATATGTGTACTTTACCATATTGAGAAAGCTTCCTTCTATTCCTATCAATTGGAGTGTTTCTATCCAGAAAGGGTGCTGTATTTTGTCTGCAGCAATCGAGCAGATCATGTGATCTTTCTTCTTCAATTTATCAATGTGGTTTATTACAGTAAGTGATTTTCTTATGTTGAACCACCCTTGCATAACTGGGATAAAACCCACTTGATCATGGCGTATAACTGTTTTAATGTGCTTTTGTATTCGGTTTGCAAGTATCTTGTTAAGGATTTTTGCATCTATATTCATTAGAGATATTGGTTTATAATTTTCTTTTTTCGTGGTATCTTTATCTGGTTTTGGTATTAGAGTGATGTTGGCTTTATAGAATGAGTTAGGTATTGTTTTTTCCTGTTCAGTTTTTTGGAAGAGCTTAAGCAAGATTGTTTATATTGTTTTTGAATGATTCAATTTTAGCTCCATCTTCTTTTTTTAATGTAAGCATTGAGGGCCATAAATTTCCCTCTCTGCACTGCCTTTGTGGTTTCCTATAGGTTTTGATACATTGTGTTCTCATTTTCATTCATCTCAGATATTTGCTAAATTCTCTTATAATTTCTTCTTTGACCCCACTGATTATTTATGTAAGAGTACATTGTTTAATCTCCATATATTTCTTAATTTTCTCTTTTTCTGTCCATTATTGAATTCCAACTTCATTCCATTATGATCAGAGAAGTGATTTTGTATAATGTCACTCTTTTTACATTTATTGAGACTTGCTTTGTGACCCAACATATGGTATATCTTGGAGAAGGATTCATGAGCACTTGAGAAGAATATATATCCTGCTATTTGGGGTGCAATTCTCTATAGATGTCTGTTAGCTCTAGTTCATTTATGTTATTATTCAAGTTCTCTGTTTCCTTATTTATCCTCTGTCCAGATGTTATATCCAATATTAAGAGTGGTTTTTTGAAGTCTCCAACTATTATTGTAGAGACATCTATTTCTCCCTTCAGTTTTGGCAGGTGTGTCTCATGTATCTTGGTATAGTTATTTAGTATAGTTATTTCTCCTTGGTGAATGCCCATTTTATTAATATATAATGTCCTTCTTCATCCCTTATAACAGTTTTGCATTTAAAATCTATTTTGTCCAATTAGTATCACCACTCCAGCTCTTTTTTGGCTATTATTTACATGGAATATCTTTTTCCAACCCTTCGCTTTTAATCTGGTTATGTCCTTACACCTGAGGTGAGTCTCTTGTAGACAGCATATAGATGGCTCATAATTTTATACCATTCTATCAGTCTATGTTTTTGATTGGGCAGTTCAAGCCATTAACAGTCAGTTTTATCACTACGAAGGCATTACTTACTTCATCTATTTTGTTCTTTGGCTTTCTGTTGTAGACTGTACTATGGTTTGTCTTTTACCCTTTAATTTACCCTTCTTAATAATATTCATTTCTACGCTCTTCTCCAAGCCTCTCCCCTTTGTTTTTTCCTTTCATGCTTCAGCACTCCCTTAAATATCTTTTGTAATTCTGGTCTTTTTGTAACATATTCTTTCAGTATTTTTTGTCTGTGATGACTTTGAACTCACCCACATTTTTGAAGGACAGCTTTGCCAGATACAGATTACTTGGCTGGCATTTTTTCTCTTTCAGTGCCTTAAATACATCATACCACTTTCTTCTCTCCTCCATGGTTTCTAATGAGATGCCTGCACTAAATTTGAGGTTCCTTTGTATGTGTTGCTTTTCTTTTCTCTTAATGCTTTCAGAATCCTCTCATTATCTCTAATATTTGTCATTCTGAATAGTAGGTGTCTCAGGGTAGGTCTATTTGGATTTATTCTGTTTGCAGTGCACTGTCCTACTTGGATATTGATATTTACATCTTTCATAAGGATTGGGAAATTTTTGGTCATTATTTCCTCAAATATTCTTTTGACCACCTTTCCATTCTCTTCTCCTTCTGGGAAACCGATAATGCATATGTTTGTGCGTTTCATTTTGTCATTCAATTCCCTTAGACCTTGTTCCATTTTTTCCATTCTCTTCTTTCTGTTCTCCTGTCTTTTCCAGTTCAGATATTCTGTCTTCAAAATTACTAATTCTGTCTTCAAGCATTTCAAATCTGCTCTTATGTGCCTCCAATGTATTTTTAATCTCATCCATTATGTCTTTCATTCCCATAAAGACTGTTACTTTTCTTTGCAGACTTTCAAATTGTTCTTTATGCTCACCTTCAGTCTTCTTAATATCCTTTTGCTCTTTATTCATATTTTTTTCAACTCTTTAAATTGATTTAAGAGAGTTGTGTGATTATCATTGATTAGTTGTCTTAAATCCTGTATCTCTTCACAATATTTGATTTGTTCCTTTGACTGGATCACTTCTTCCTATTTCTTAGTGTGGCTTATAATTTTTTGCTGATGTCTAGGCATCTGAATATGTTGGTGAATTTATTCTTATAGCCAATTTATCTCTCTTGCCTATCTTTTTTCACAGCTCTTCTTTGATATTTGGTTCAACTTATTCTAAATCTTTAAAATTTCCTAGCTTAAGTTATCAAATTTGTGCCAGGGACTCACTAATGGGGTGCAGATTTTCTCCCAGGGGTTAAAGTACAGAAAGACCCAAAATCAGTTTTTGTCAGGTGCAATTTCAGACCAGCCAGCAGATGGTGCTTATTGGCGCACCTTTCCACAAAGGTATATTTCTCTCCATTTTCCTGCCTTTTGTCCAGCCAGAGCTGAGATTCAATGTGGGCTCAGCTGGCCAAATTCCCTGAAGAATAGTCCCCCAACTTCCCTCCTTTTCCCTTGTAACAGCTGACAGGGAGGAAATGTCGGTTCCTTTCTCAGTGAGCTTCAGTGTGCCAGGGGTTTAACCCTAGCTTAATATCTTGGGAGTTTGAGAAGGGAGCCCTTCCTGGCCCTGCGGAGATTTGGTACCCACATTTGTTGTTTCAGGTTCTTTGTCTCTCTGTTCCTGAATCTTCTGGGCGTTGTGTAGCACTGTCCTAGTCTGCTGACCCCCAAAGTAGATCCCTCAGACAACTTCTGTCTCTTTCTCCATTGTTTTTGTGAAAAAGTTGGGCACTGCCTGCCTAATCCAATGCCATCTTCCCACATTCCACCCTCAGATTTGATGATTTGTTAGAAGAGCACACAGATTTCAGAAAAGATTTTATGTTCATGTTTACAGCTTATTACAGCAAAAGAATATAGAATAAAATCAGCAAATGAAAAAAGCTTATGAGCTTTTCCCAGTGCAGTTTCATGGACAGCTTAGTTGTCCCAGCAATAATGTAATTATTTTATACATGTATATTGCCAACAAGAGAAGCTCATGGGAGCTTCATGATCCAGAGTTTTTATTGGAGGTCAGTTACATAAGCTCGCAGTGCATTTGTCACTGACCTTAGCTATTCAGTCTCCAGCCTCCCTGCCCCCTCACACACCCAGAGGTCATGTTGATACATCATGGCCCAAAGCCTCAGCCATACCAAAAATTTATTCACCATAATTTCCATTCTTAGCATAAACTCCCTGATATGACCCAAGTCCTTGGGCATACAAAGACAGTCTTATCAGGCAGCATAACTATAAAATCCCAGAGGTCATCTCCCAGGAGCTGAGCCAAGGGCCATCCTTTCTTTGGAATGTGTAGGGTTTGAGCAGCCGAGGACAGATGAGTAACTCCTTCACTGCATAATATCTAATGTCAGTACAGTACTTAAAAGTATACAGAACTCATTCCTATACATTATTTCATTTATTTCTCACAGTAACTTTGTGAGGTATATATTACTCATTCCATTTTACAAATGAGAGAACTTATGTACAAATGACTTACACCAGATCATACAGCTGCAACAGGTATGAGATCTGGGCTCTGGCCACCTGACTCCAAATTCTTTATGTGACTACTATAAACGGTTTCAGAAATAATCGTTATGCATTTAAGGGTTCTCTGGAGCCTGGTTAAAAGGGAAAGGGGAAAGTGGGACAATATAGACTTATGTTTGAGTTTCTTTCAATAATATTTTTGTGTTTTTTCTGATATCTGTTTTATTTTTATTACATTTTTGTATTGTTTTCCCTCTGAAAGAAAGCCAGAGAGTTATTTTTCCTCACAAACTTCAGAACCCCATCAAGTAAAGCAACCAATTCTCACAAACCCTGTCTGTGGTTTGTGTTCTCTGTTCTTCAGGTAAGCAAGGCATGGAATGGTGGAACAAAAGCCTCCTCTAGCAGCGAGACACAGTGGACTATTAGGTCTTGGAAAACTTTTCCTAGGAACTGTCATTGCTTTACCCTAGGGATTATATAAATTGGTAAAGCCACAACCCTGTGTACAAGCTTCATTTTAACACCCAGAGAATGTGGCCTAAGGCAGCAAAGCTAATTCTCACCAAAAATTCATTAGCAGAAGTGGTAGCTTATGATGGGCCTGTGACAAGGTAAGGAACTTTTGCAAAGGGTTGAGGAGCAAGGTCATTGGAGAAGGGGTAATCAGGAAGCACAAGACAACCCTGCAGCTATTAATAAGCAGTCAATGGCCACCAGAAAGGAGATAAGCTTAACCAACCTTGGAGACATAAACTCATGGCTTAATGGCCACTCTGTAATTCTGAGTCTCTTTAGTGGAAGCTGTGAGGAAAAATGATTAAGGTCAATGAAGCACAAGGACAAGCTCTACGGATTAGGGTAAAATGAAAAGGGGATGTGTGTAGGGGAGAAAAGAAAAGCAAGATGGAAGGTAAACACAAGGAGTACATTTCAATGAGTTGCATCCCTCAGGCACAAAGGAGGAGACTTGAAGCTGGTGAACAAAAAGTGGGGATATAGAATCTAGCCAATCTGTGACTCTATTCGACAAGCATTTGGATTCTGAACTCACACGTGGCCCCATCTTAATTTCCTACCATTCATTTCCCTTTACTAACTATTCTTATTTTAATTGAATTTATCTCATTTTATTTTATGCATTATTATAAGTCAGCTTAATTCCTTTTGGGGACAAGTTAGAAGTATAAATAAGTATCTCATCAACTGAAGCAATTATGTGAGATTACATTTATTTTTTCACATATAAGGAAAGGACATATGAATTATACATGTCTAAGAAGAGGAGATATAGGCAATAAATGAGTTGGAATTTGTAAAAATATGCAATAGAAATCTCTTGTGAGGGCACAAGTAATAGTAATAGGACAGAAAGTATTGAGATTAATCCAGAAGATGAAACATCAATCCACAGAGATTAAAGCAAGAGGCAAAAACTCCACATACAAAAAGAGAAATGAATTACAAAAGGGAAAAACAAGTTTTGTCTTAGTATTTCTGCTTAAATTTTTATGAGCATTATATAATTAAAAAAATATTTTCTGATGAGAGAAAATTAAAAGGTTCAAGTATAAAGACATATTAGTAAGGAAAACATGATATCCTTTGTCTTTGTACATATGTGTGTCAAAATATGCATGCTTCTACCTAAAATATTTTTCAGGGCTAATAAAAATTTAGGTAAATTTTCATGCTTTGTCAATAAGAGGAGTTTATTGTATTTCTGACTTTCTCTAAGATTATAGAAAGGCACTGAAAATTATGAGAAAAAAACAACAGTGAACTCAGAATGTCACACCACAAAAGTAGAGTAAGAATGAAAAGACTCCACCCTACCTGCCCACTCAAAAACCTAGCCAAAATGAAAACCAAACAATATAACAACATTGAGAGGAAGCCAGAAGGTTTCAGGCGTTTTTCTGTATCATCTTATGATCCATTTTTCGGAAACCACAAGTGTCCTACAATCTTATTTCTTAGTTCACCTGGGATATATCCCACACCAACCAAACCACAATTAATAAGGCTGTGGTGGCAGCACACAGATAGTGTCCAGGGAAGAGGCCAAATGGTTTTTTCAAGACCCAGTTTGGCAGTTTGGCTCTTTCCTTCCATTGACCTCCTTCTCATTTGGTAGAGGTAGAAGGGAAACAGGGAGTTGGTGGAGGTTATTGTTCTTTAATTAGGTTGCTATCCTTTCATTTCCCTGTTCTACTGATTGGGAAGAAAACCACCTTAAGGTTTTTCAGCCACAGACAGCATCTTCTTCAACGTGTCACTAAAATATAATTTGAAGAAACAATAAAGTAGAGTTATAAAGACTGGAATATGCTTTTTAAAAGTTTCTTTCTGTACACACATATGCTCAAATTCCTATATAACTCAGGAGGTGCCTTTGTAGTTGAGCCAGAGGGCTGCTGTATTTAGTAAATATAACCCCAGAAACAGGGGGACAAATTGTTAGATGGTGATTGATTTAAATGTAACTTCTAAATCCTCAAGCAAAAACTTAAAAGAGGTCACACATTTGGGACTTTCTCCAGTCATCACCTTTTGAAATACCTTCCCCATACACCTTGAGGGGCATGAAATCTGTGACTCCACAAGTTGAATTTCAAGAACATAGTTTTCCTTATTAGCATAAATAGAAAAGATACATGAGAACCACACAGAAAAGTCTATAAATCTTTAAGAACTAATTAGAATCTCTTAAGTAATTATTTTTCTCTGCGCATACCTGATTTCTTAAAGTCAGACCTACTTTGAACACAGCATGCATTCAATTAACATTAACAATGAGGTTAAAAATAGGAAAGAGCTTTTAAAAACACTGGTAAAGTAATAGAACTTATGATTTAAAAAATGAATGCAACCAAATGGAAAGATAATTCTGATAAGAAACATCAACAGGATAAAAAAAATATGCATGACTAAAATATTTCGAGCCCTTAAAAACATTCATGGCCTTTACTTTTTAATATTTTATTAACCTAATAATTGCATGCAGTTTTCAAAAACATCAAAGAGTGTTAAATGCTTATAATGAATAACAATCCAATCCCCAGTTCCATTTCTATCTATCCATAGCCTTGATCTTCAAAAATAACCACTTTTAAATCTTTCAGCTTTTTCATCTACCTCCATATTTCTAAATAATAGGTTTAATCTCTGTCTGAGGATATTGATTAGAGGTCTGCTTGTATTTTGTCTGTTTGCTTATTTTTTCTCTCTCTATCATATTTGGAGAGTTTCCTAAAATGTCTGTTGATTCTGGGCCATCCATTCTTATAAAAAGGCACTAAAAAGCTGATTAGAAGCTTTGTGTTTGTGGGAAGGGAAAGTCACATCACAGGACTCTTCTGCAAAAGGAAAAAGCTAATTGTTGTGAGGACATAAAAATTTCCAATTGTCTTAGTTTGCTAGTATCAGAAACTAGGTGGCTTAAAACAACAGAAATTTATCGTCTCCCACTTCTGGAGGCTGGAAGTCCAAAATCAAGGTGTCGGCAGTACCATGCTTCTTAAATCTGGAGGAAAAATTTGTTTGATGCCCCCCTCCTGGCTTCTGGCGGTGGCATTCTCAGACTCAGTGGTCACATGGCATAGTCTCCTCTGCCTCTGTGTCTGTGTCCAATATTCTCTTCTTATAAGGACACCAGTCAAATTGAATTAGGGACCACCTAATTCAATTAACTAAGATATTTTCAAAAATCCTATTTCCAAACATTGTCACATTCATGAGACAAGAGGTTGGGAGGTCAATAATCTTTTCAGGGGATACAATTCAACCCATCACACCAATGTAAAGTATTTTTTCTCTAGGACTTTTCATTTTCTCTAGAAAAGAGTCCTTGAATCTTGTACCCAGCCCAGAGGCCAAGTTCCCACAAGTTCCCATGGAGTAAAGAGGTAGATGAAAGGTTAGAGCCCACAGTTAGTAGCTCACTTTCAAGAAATCCTATACTTTCAGCTCTGCCTTTGAAAGTTTTAAACAACAGAGGACAAAGGTTAAAGTACAAAATTAAGGAGTGCTTTAGTCTCCTAAAGCTGCTGTAAGGCAGATACCATGAAATGGGATTCTTGCTGTCCCATTAGAGAATGTGGCAGAGCTCCCCAGGATGGGAATTCGATATTCGATATTCTTTCAGTTATTGTGTGGATCTCCACCCACTGTGACAATACCCCATGAATTCTTGAACACATTCATATGCCTTATAGGTATTCCTCAGATGAACCTCCTCCCATGCATCCCCCATCACTGACACCTGTTAATTATTTTCAAAATGTTGTGCTACCATCACTACTATCCATTATGAAAATTTTATAATCAACCCAAATAGAAATTTTGTACAATTTAAGCATTAAAGTTCCATTACCTACCCCTTGCACAGCCACTGGTAACCTATATTCCAGATTCTGACTCCATGATTTTGCTAATTCTAATTGGTTAATATCAGTGAGATAATATAATATTTGTCTTTTATGTCTAGTTTATTTCACTAAACATGATGTTGTTAAGGTTCATACATGTTGCCATATGTATCAGAATTCCATACTTTTTTACTGCTGAATAATATTCCATTGTGTATATATACCACATTTTGTCTATCCATTCATTGGTTGATGGACCCTAGGGTTTTTCCCACCTTTTTGCAATTGTAAATAATGCTACTATGAGCATCAGTGTGGAAATATCTCTTTGAGTCCCTGCTTTTAATTCTTTAGGGTATATACCTAGTAGAGGGATTGCTGGACCATATGGTAACTCTATACTTAGCTTTCTGAGGAAATGCCAAACTATCTTCCACAGCAGCTGCACCATTTTATGTTCCCACCAGCAAAAATGAGCGTTCCTATTTCACCACATCCTCTCCAACACTTGTAATTTTCTTTTTTTTTTTTTTTGTTTAATACCATTCTAGTGTATGTGAAATGGTATCTCATTGTGGTTTTGATTTTATTTCCATAATAGCTAATGATGTTGGGGATATTTTCATATGCTTTTTGGCTGTTTCTATGTTATCTTTGGAGAAATGTCTATTCAAGTATTTTGTCCATTTTTAAAATGAGTTTTATGTCTTTTTATTGTTGAATTTTAGAATTTCTTTATATATTCTGGATATTAAACTCTTATCAGATATATGGTTTCCAAATATTTTCTCCCATTGAGTAAGTTGTCTTCACTTTTATGATAAAGTCCTTTGATATGCAAAAGTTTTTAACTTTTTTATTTGAGAAGTTGTGAGTTTATAATCATGCATACCATACAGGATTCCCATACATTACCCCACCACCAACACATGTTGTTGTGACACATTTGTTACAATTGATGAAAGAACATCATCATAATATTACTATCTATAGCCCATAGCTTATATTTGGTGTATTTTCCCCAAAAACCATCCTATAATTAGCATTATGTATTAGTATTGAATATTTGTTGTAGTTCATGAGAGAATGTTCTCATATTTGTAATGCTGACCACAATATATCATTCACCATGGGGTTCACTGTGTTATACAGTCCCCTGCTTTGTACAATCCATCCAAAGGGCACCCTCGGTGACTTTCAGTTTCATCACAGACTTGTGATGACATCAGCTCTGTTAATTTCAGAATGTTTTCATTACTCCAAAAGGAAAACTCCCCCATGTCTTTATGCATCCCAAATGTTGACCCTTAGCATTGATATAATACCTTCTTTGCCATTTCTGAGAAAGTATTACAATATTACTGTTTCTTATAATCAATACATTACATTAGCTGTATTTTCCAAGTATCTACATATTCTTAACACTCCCAGAGGAACTGCCAAACTGTCTTACACGGTGACTGCACCATTTTACATTCCCACCAGCAATGAATGAGTCCTATTTCTCCACATCCTCTCCAACACTTGTGGTTTTCAATTTTAGTACTGGCAATTCCAGTGGATATGAAATGATATCTCATTGTGGTTTTAATTTGCATTTCCCTAATAGCTAGTGATGTTGAACATCTTTTCATGTGCTTTTTAGTCATTTGTGTGCTTTTTTAGAGAAATGTCTATTAAAGCCTTTTGCCCATTTTGTAATTGGGTTGTTTGTCTTTTTATTATTGAGTTGTAGGATTTATTAAACCCTTATCAGATATGTGGTTTCCAAATATTTTCTCCCATTAAGTTGTATATTCATTTTCATGAAAAAGTCATTTGAGGCACAAAAGTTTTTTTTATTTTGATGAGGTCGCATCTATCTATTTTTTGCTTTTCTTACTTGTGCTTTGGGTGTAAAGTCTAGGAAACCATTGCCTAACACAATATCCTGAATATGTTTCCCTTCATTTCCTTGTAGGAGTTGTATAGTTCTGGGTCTTATATTTAGGTCAGTAATCAATTTGAATTGATTTTTGCATACGATGTGAGATAGGAGCACCCATTCATTCTTTTGTATGTGGATATCCAATACTCCCAGCACCATTGTTGAAGAGACTATTATTTCCTAATTGAGTGAACTCAGCAGCCTTGTCAAAAATCAATTAGTTATAGATGTGAGGGTGTATTTCTGAACTTTCAATTCAATTCCATTGGTCTATGTATCCATCCTTATGCCAGTCCCATGCTGTTTTGACCACTGTAACTTTGTAATAAATAATTTTTAAATTCAGGAAGTATGAATCCCCCAAATTCATTTTTCTTTTTCTAGATGTTTTTGGCTATTCAGGGGTCCTTATCCTGCCAATTAAATTTGATAATTGGCTTTTCCATTTCTGCAAGGTAGGCTGTTGCAATTTTGATCGAGATTGTGTTGAATCTTTAAATCTTTTTGGAAAGAATTGACATCTTAACAATATTTAGTCCTCCAGTCCATGAACATGGAATGTCCTTCCATTTATTTAGATCTTCTTTTGATTTCTTTTAGCAAAGTTTTGCAGGTTTCTGTGTATAAGTCCTTTCATCCTTGTTTAAATTTATTCCTAGATATTTGATTCCTATAGTTGCTATTGTAAATGGAATTTTTTTTAAATTTCCTCCTCAGGTTGCTCATTACTAGTGTATAAAAACACTATTGAATTTTGCATGTTGATCTTGTACCCCACCATTTGCCTAGCTTATTTATTAAATCTAGTACCTTTGTTATAGATTTTTTGGGACTTGTTATATCTAGAATCATGTTATCATCATATAGTGGAAGCTTTACTTTTCTCTTTCTAATCAGAATGCCTTTTATTTCTTTTTCTTGACTAATTGCTCTAGCAAGAATGTCCAGTACAATGGTGAATAACAATGCTGAAAGTGGGCATCTTGTCTTGTTCCAGACCTTAGCCGAAAAGCTTTCAGTCTTTCACCATTAACTACAATGTTAGTAGTGAGTTTTTTATATATGCCCTTTATCATATTGAGGATGTTTCCTTCTATTCCTATTTTTCTAAGTGTTTTTATCAAGAAAGGATGCTGGATTTTGTCAAATGCCTTTTCTGCACTAATTGAGATTATCATGTGTTTTTTCCCTTTGTTTTGTTAATGTGGTATATTACATTAATTGATTTTCTTATGTTGAACCACCTTGCATACTTGGGATATATCCTGCTTGATCATGTTGTATAATTCTTTTAATGTGCTACTGATTTTGATTTGCTAGTATTTTGTTGAGGATTTTTGCATCTATATTCATAAAATAAATTGGTCTGTAATTTTCTTTTCTTGTAGTATGTTTATCAGAGTTTGGTATTAGGGTGATGCTGGCCTAAGAATGAGTCAGGTAGTGTTCCCTCGTGTTCAATTTTGTAGAAGAGTTTGAATAGAATTGATGTTAATTTTTCTTGGAACTTTTGGTAGAATTCACCTGTGAAGGCATCTATTTCTAGACTTTCATTTATTTGGAGGTTTTGTGGTTTGACTGATTCTTTACTTGTAATTTGTCTATTGAAATCATCTATTTCTTCAAGAGTCACTGTAGGTTGTTTATGTGTTTCTAGGAATTTGTCCATTTCATCTAGATTGTCTAATTTGTTGGCATACAGTTGTTCATAGTATCTTCTTGTGATACTTTTTTATTTCTGTGGGATCAGTTGTAATGTGCCCCCTCTCATTTCTGATTTTATTTATTTGCATCCTCTCTTTTATTTTTTCAGTGTCAGTGTAGTTAAAGGCTTGTCAAGTTTAATCATCTTTTGAAAGAACCAACTTTTGATTTTGTTAATGCTCTCTATTGTTATTTTATTCTCTGTTTCATTTATTTCTCCTTTAATCTTCATTATTTCTTTCTTTCGCTTGCTTTGGGTTGTTTGCTGCTCTTTTTCTAGCTCTTCCAGGCATGAGTTAGATCTTTAATTTTAGCTCTTTTTTTTTTTTTTTAATGGAGGAACTGGGGATTGAACCCAGGACCTTGTATGTGGGAGGCAGGTGCTCAACCATTGAGCTACAACTGCTCCCCCTCCCTTTATTTAAGGAGTCTTCTTTTTTTTAATGTAAGCATTTAGGGTATACATTTCCCTCTCAGCATTTACCTTCACTGCATCCTTTAAGTTTTGATATGTTATGTTTTAGTTTTCAATGGTCTCAGAATATTTACTGATTTCCCTTTTGATTTCTTCTTTGACCCATTGATTGTTTAAGAGCGTGTTATTTAAATGTGCTATATCTGTGGATTTTCTAGTTCTCTGCCTGTTATTCATTTCCAGCTACATTCTACTGTGGTAAGAGAAGTAGTTTTGTATCATTTCAATCTTTTTAAATTTATTGAGATGTGTTGTGACCCAACATATGTTCTATCCCTGGGAAAGATACATGCGCACTTGATAAAAATGTATATCCTGTTCTTTTGGGGTACTATGTTCTGTCTGTTAGGTCTAGTTCATTTATCATATTATTCAAATTCTCTGTCTTCTTCTTGATCTTATGTCTAGATATTCTATCTATTGATGAGAGTGGTGTATTATGTTCTCCAACTATTATTGTGGAAGTGTTTATTTCACCCTTTAGATTTACAAGTTATTGCCTCATGTATTTTGGGTAATGATATTTAGGTTCATAAATATTTATGATTGTCATTTCTTTTTGGTGAATTAACCCTTTTAATTTAATATAGTATCCTTCTTTGTCTCTTATAACAGCATGTGACTTAAATTCTATTTTATCTGATATTAGCATAACTACCCAGCTCTCTTTTGCTTACAACTTGCATAGATTATCTATTTCCATCCTTTCACTTTCAACCTGTTTGTGTCTTTGCATCTAAGGAAAGTCTCTTGTAAAGAACATATAGTTGAAGTGTGCTTAATTTTATCTATTCTGCCAATCTGTGTCTTTTGATTTGGGAGTTTAATCCATTAAATTTAAAGTAATTACTGAAAGGCAGTACTTACTCCAGCCATTTTGTCCTTTGGTTTTCATGTGTCTTATATAATTTTGTTTCTCTTTTCCTTTATTGCAGCCTCCTTTTCTGTATAGTTGACCTTTTGTGATCTATCTGACTGATCTCTTTTGTATTTCTGTTTCTGTATGTTTTTAAAATACTTTCTTTGTGGTTACTCTGTGGTTTATAATATGTAACCGACATCTCTAACCTACTAATTTGAAAAAATACCAACTTAACTTCAATAGCATACATGTTCTCTGTTCCCTTATACTTCCATTTCCCCTCTTTATGTTGCTTTTTTCCCACATTGCCTCTTTATAATTTGTGAGTCCATTATCAGAAAATATGACTTTCGGGAAGCGGGTGTGGCTCAATCGATAGAGCTCCCGTTTATCATATGGGAGGCCCTGGGTTCGCTTCCCGGGGCCTCCTTGTGAGGGCAGGCCAGCCCGCGTGGCCCGGTGG
>JAQZBX010041488.1:0-22336 GCA_029593785.1 Cabassous unicinctus | reverse complement strand
TTTCCTGTTTGGATGCCTTTAATTTTTTTTTCTTGTCTAATTGCCCTAGCTAGAACTTCTAGTACAATGTTGAATAACAATGGTGACAGTGGGCATCCTTGTCTTTTTCCTGATCTTAGAGGGAAAGCTTTCAACCTTTCCCCATTGAGTATGATATTGGCTGTGGGTTTTTCATATATGCCTTTTATCATATTGAGGAATTTTCCTTCTATTTTTATTCTATTCACACTTTGAAGTGTTTTTATCAAAAAAGGATGCTGGATTTTGTCAAATGCCTTTTGTACATCGACTGAGGTTATCATGTGGTTTTTTTCCTTCAATTTGTTAATGCGGTGTATTACATTGATTTTCTTATGTTGAACCAGCCTTGCATACCAGGAATAAATCCCATTTGGTCGTGATGTAGAAGTCTTTTGATATGCTGTTGGAATCGATTTGCAAGTGTTTTATTGAGAATTTTTGCATCTATGTTCATTAGAGAGATTGGTCTGTAATTTTCATTTCTTGTAGAATCTTTATCTGGCTTTGATATCAGGATGATGTTGCCTTCATAAAATGTGTTGGGTAATTTTCCCTCCTCTTCAATTTTTTGGAAAAGTTTAAATAGGATTGGTGTTAATTCTTTTCAAAATGCTTGGTAGAATTCACGTGTAAAACCATCGGTCCTGACTTTTCTTTGCTGGAGATTTTTGATGACGGATTCAATCTCCTTAAATGTGATTAGTTTGTTAAGTTCTTGTATTTCTTGTAGTGTCAGTGTAGGTTGGTTGTGCATTCCTAGAAATTTATCCATTTCATCTAGGTTATCTAGTTTGTTGACATATACTTTCTTAGAATATCCTCTTATGATTCTTTTTATTTCTGTGGGGTCATTTGTAACTTCCCCCCTTTCATTTCTGATTGTATTTATTTGCATCTTCTCTCTTTTTTTCTTTGTTAGTCTAGCTAAGGGTTTGTCAATTTTATTGCTCTTCTCAAAGAACTAGCTTTGGTTTTGTTGATTTTCTCTATTGCTTTTCTGTTCTCATTTTCATTTATTTCTCTTCTGATCTTTATTATTTCTTTCCTTCTGCTTGCTTTGGGATTGGTTTGCTCTTCTTTTTCTAGTTTCTCTAGTTGTTTAGTTAAATCTTTGAGTTTAGCTCTTTCTTGTTTTTTAATATAGGCATTTAGGGCTATAAATTCCCCTCTCAAGACTACCTTCACTGTATCTCATAAGTATTGATATGTTGTGTTCTTGTTTTCATTTGTCTAAATATGTTTACTGATTTCACTTGCAATTTTTCCTTTGACTCACCAAGTATTTAGGATTGTGTTGTTCAGTCTCCACACATTGGCGAATTTACTTTTTTCCTGTCTGTTATTGATTTCTAGTTTCATTCCATTATGATCTGAGAAGGTGCTTTGCATAATTTCAATCTTTTTATATTTGTTGAGAGCTGCATTGTGACCTAACTATGTGGTCTCTCCTGGACAAAGATCCATGGACCCTTGAGAAGAATATATAACCCGCTGAGTTTGGATGCAGTCTTCTGTATATGTTTATTAGGTCTAACTTGTTTATCATATTGTTCAAGTTCTCTGTTCCCTTGTTGATCTTCTGTCTAGTTGTTCTATCTATTGGTGTGAGTCGGGTATTTAAGTCTCCAATGATTTTGGTAGAAATGTCTAGTTCTTCCTTCACTTTTGCCAGTTTGTCTCATATTTTGGGGCACCCTGGTTAGGTGTGTAGATATTTATGACTGCTATATCTTCCTGGTGGATCGTCCCCTTTATTAATATTATAATGGCTTTCTGTATCTCTTATAACTTTTTTGCATTTAAAGTCAGTTTTGTCTGATACTAGTATAGCTACCCCTGCTATTTTCTGGTTATTGTTCATGTGGAATATCTTTTTCCAACCTTTCACTTTCAGCTGGTTTGTATCCCTGGGTCTAAGGTGAGTTTCTTGTAAGCAGCATATGTATGGCTCATGGTTTTTTATCCATTCTGTCAGCCTGTATCTTTTGATTGGGGAGTTTAATCCATTCACATTCAATGATATTACTGTAAATGCACTATTTACTTTTCATATGTCATCTTGTTTTTGTCTGTCTTTTTACTCTTTTGATTGTCCTTTCTGCTATTCTTTCTTCTATACTCTCCTCCAAGCCTCTCTCTCCTGTCTTTTTCTTTCAGGGTCTAAGGCTTCCTTTAATATTTCCTGCAAAGGTGGATTCTTTTTTGCAAACTCTCTTAGTTTCTGTTTGTTTGTGAATATTTTATACTCACTGTAGCCGTTGGGCAATTTGATGTAATTATGAATTCCAAACATATACATTAGATAATGCTTGTAAACTGATCCGTTCATCTGGGCATGATTAAGTTATGATTAGGGAGTTGACTGGGGCACATCAGTAGGGTGTTGAGCCCCACCCCTTGGTGGGTGGGTTATAAAATATAAAAGGCATAGCAAAGAGGAGTTTTGATGTTGGAGTCTTGAGCTGGAGCCCCGGGAAGTAAGAGAGCTTGGTTGTGAGGAAGGAGAGAAGGCCCTGGGATAGACACAAACCATTCACCTAATAGTCTACAGCTGGCCTTGTTGAGAGAAGCAAAACCTAGAGAGCCTAATAGTCTCCAGCTGACCTTGTGGAGGGAACAGCTGAGCTAAGGCTGGGGTGAAATGCAGCCCCGGGAAGGGAGGAACCCCAGAAGCCTGAACCCTGGTAAACGTCGGCAGCTGTCATGCTCCAACATGTGGCAGTGGACTTTGGTGATGGAAGAAACTTATGCTTTATGGCCTGGTAACTGTGGCCTTCTACCCCAAATAAATACCCTTCATAAAGACCAACTAGTTTCTGGTATTTTGCACCAGCACCCCTTTGGCTGACTAATACACTCACCTTCATATTTGAAGGACAGTTTTGCTGGATAAAGAATTCTCGGCTGGCTGTGTTTCTCTTTCAGTTTCCTAATTGTATCATACCACTGTCTTCTTGCTTCCATGGTTTCTAAAGAGAAATCTGCACTAAGTCTTACTGGACGTCCCTTGTACATGATCGTTTGCTTCTTTCTTGCTGCTCTGAGAATTTTCTCTTTTATTTTTGACATTTGACATTCTGAGTAGTATGTGTCTTGGTGTAGGTCTATTTGGATTTATTCTGATTGGGGTACAGTGTGCTTCTTGGACATGTAAGTTCGTTTCTTTTATGAGAGTTCGGAAATTTTCAGCTATTATTTCCTCAAATACTCTTTCTGCCCCTTTTCCTTTCTCTTCTCCTTCTGGAACTCCCATGACACGTATGTTGTTGCGTTTTGTGTTGTCATTCAACTCTCTGAGCCCCTGCTCAATTTTTTCCATTCTTTTCTCTCTTCAATTTTAGCTGTTCTCTCATTTCAAGTCTGCTGTTGTATGCCTCAAATGTGTTTTTGATCTCACCTATTGTGTGTTTCATTCCCATGATCTCTGTTACTTTTCTGTTCAGGGTTTCAAATTCTTCTTGGTGTTTGCTCAATGTCTTCTTGATGTCATTTATCTCTTTAACCATATTGTCTTTTATCTCATTAATTTGATTTTGGAAATTTATTCTCATCTCACTGATTAGTTCTCTGAAATTCTGCATCTCTTCTGGGACTTTGATATAGTCCTCTTCTTGGGCTATGTCTTCTAGTTTCTTAGTATGGCTCGTAACTTTTTTGCTGGTGTTTAGGCATCTGGTTAGGGTGTAGTTTACTCAGATGCTCAATCTCTTTCTCTTTTATAGGAATTTAGTGGCAAGAGGCTGTGAGTTACCACAGCTCTTTGATTTTTGGCTCGACCTGGATTGTTAGGATTGTCTTGCTGGTTGCTCAGAATTGGGCACTGGACCAGTAATTGGTTGTTGAGTTGCTTCCTAGGGCCTTGTGCAGAGAGGCTATACCAGAAAAAACCTCTGGCCTTTTAATTTTTTAAAAATAAAAAACAAATTTATTTTTAATTTTCTTGTGTGCACTTCCTTGGTCTGCCAGGAGATGGCGATCTTTGGAAGCTCGCAATTCCTTGCCTGGCCCCAGTGTATTTGTTGTAACACAGATGGGATCAGTGTGATAGAGCTTCCTTTCTGGAGGCTAGGAGCCATGTAATTCAAATTTCCTCTGAGACAGTTCTCCAGCCTTCTGTGGCAGCCCCCTCCCTTATCCCAGCTAGGAAATGTTTCCACTCTGAGTCTTCAACAATCAGTCCCTGTTAGTAGAGAAGGAGATTGGGAGGGTTGTACATCTTTAGCCCTTTTCAGGCTCCAAGGCAAACAATGGCGCAGCCCCACCTGGCCTGGAAGGGCTCTTGGGACACAGCAGACCAAATTTGTGAATCAAAAGCTGAGTCATCCTTAGGCTGTGTTCTCCTTTCTCCCTCTCCTGTGGACGTCTCAGCAATTAGTCCAGGCTAGAAGAGAGGAAGATTGCAAGGGTCAGATTTCTCCAGTCCTTTGCAGGCTCCCAGGGTAAACTACTGTGTGGTCTCACCTGGCCTGGAAGGGCTCCTGGGGCACAGCAGACCAGAAGTCAGAAGGTCAGAAGCTGAGTCTGCCTTAGGCTGTGTCCCTTTGTCTCCCCTTTCCTGGGGTGGTAAATCCCTGTAGTCCCCTTTGTCTGTGTTACCAAAGGCCTGAGAATTCTAAAGTCTTTAGTGTGGGGGAGGGTGCCGGCAGCAGCCACAGCTGGTTCCAACTCATGGTTGTGTTGTTGATATTTCCCTCTTTTGTCTCTCTCTTCTCTGGGTGGTGTCCAGCCTTCACCTGCTGTCCTAAACCCTAGAAGATCTTTTTCTGGGCTGTTTTCAGCCTGTCCTCTAGCTATTTTTCTGGAGAAGAGATTTCCGTGTCTTACTAGTCCGCTATCTTCCTGGAAGTCCTATATTTTTCTTTATTTTACCATGAGGTCCCAGGGATTGAACCCAGGTCCCTCCATATGGGAGACGGACACCCAAACATTTGAGCCACATTCTTGCCCGAGATATGCACTTATAATGTTGCCCATTCAGAGTAGCTCATCTTGACTGGAGTAAATGGAGGAAAACGAATAT
The DNA here is from genome assembly GCA_029593785.1 of Cabassous unicinctus. Classification (NCBI taxonomy): domain Eukaryota; kingdom Metazoa; phylum Chordata; class Mammalia; order Cingulata; family Chlamyphoridae; genus Cabassous; species Cabassous unicinctus. Next base: position 17,295 of record JAQZBX010041488.1, on the reverse strand, counting down.
GTATTATTAAGGATATATTAAAGCATTAGGGGAGAGGATGAAATTTGAGTTCTTTTTAAGAACTTGAATTTTCAGAGAACTATTTTAGTCTTATTTAGGGAATTTTTTTTTTTAATTGCAAAAGTAATACTTAGTTGTAATGATTCAGACTAAAAATAATACAATACTAGTAAAACCATTTGATCAAAAGCAGTATAGTATTCCTTGAGGTTATCACATTAGACCAGTGTGGAATTGGTTGGTGTTACTTTTTAGAGTCTGGGCAACTTTTATGGAATCCCTGTGAACAGGTAAGTCCTTGTTCAAACAAAAAAACCCCCAGCTATTTAAACTAAATGAAATGAGCATTTTAGATTGAAGTAAAGTCCTGTGGATAGGAGTTGACTGATCGTTATAAATGGCTTTTGTTCTTGATAGGTTTTTAGGAGGTGAATTGTAGGTTCTACCAGTTTTTCTTTAGTACTTATCACATGACGATGCCGCGGCAGATATCTCACTGAGTCGGTGTGCCAAAAAATCAATTTAAGTATCTAGTCTCTGTTTGGCACTTTTGTTAAATCAGATTTCTTAACATTTACCCAAGTGCCTATTGTGTATTTTTGGATTGAGACAAATCCAATTTAACAAATCACAGTTGCTACTTTACTTAAGTTTTCTAGTAAAACATTGCAGTCTGCTGAGAGTGATGCTGCATTTAACTGTGTCATTTTATACTTTGCCTGGAATAGAATGAAATGTGCTGCAAGAATTCCAAACTTTATTTTCCACACTTTTATTTTTCAAAGAGATCCTTTATTTTAATAAGTGACTGCTTTGTCTTATAATTTTAAATTCATATTTTAAGGCAAAACCTTTTATAAGACCAAGCAAAAAAAGAGGGATTTAGTTTAAGAAGTGAAAATAATAGTATTAATTTATTTGAAATTCCAGTTATTTGTTAAAAATTAAATTGTCTTAAGTTTATCACTAAATTTAAAAGTTAAACCAAATCATTTGAAGAGGAAACAGGTGTTCATTCTGTAGTAATGACCAAACATAAAACTACAGTCAGTGTTTTTTTTTTATTTTTTTATTTAAAGTACCTGGGGCTGGGGATTGAACCTGGGACTTTGCATGTAGGAAGCCGATGCTCAACCACTGAGCCACATTGGCATCCATCCCTGAGTTGGCCTCTTTGTTTGCCTTGCTTGCTGTTTGTCCTTGTTTTTTCAGGAGGCACCAGGAACTGAACCCAGGACCTCCCATGTGGGAGGTGGGTACTCAGTTGCTTGAACCACATCTGCTCCCTATAGTCATTGTTTGAACCGACCTCCATTTACCCCATTTAAATTGGTTCTTTTCTGATAGGTCATGGAATTAGTACATATAAAGACTTTTACTTTCTTTTATTTATTATTATTTCCTGTGCATTATATTTGTAACATTTTTCCCAACTTGCAGCCAACTGTTGGAGACTTAGTTATTACGTTAGTGAGAATGTAATATTATCTTTTTTTCCCCCTTCTCCCTTCTTTCTCTGCTGCCTTCTTTGTAGCTCATTTTTCTTATCAGTAGATACAAAAAGAAAAGGAAAGTAAAACTAAATTAAAATGTCTAAATGCTTTAAAGCTTTGTTGTTCTCTAGCTCTTTTGTTGACTAAAATTATGTTTTGTGGTTATCTGTAGATTGAATTGCCTTTTTTTTTTTTTAACCGTAATAACATGGTAATAATTGAATAGGTTTTTCTTATCTGTTTTTTTTTTACCCTTGCTCTTTAGATCTTCATAAAAGCTTATAATTATGAACTGCCTTGCTAAGGAGGAAATGAAGAATACCATTTCATTTGAAATTTCTAGAAGAATTTAAAATTAGACTATAATTTCAAACATTTCTATTTACTCAGGCTTGCTAGTATTCTGTCCTTTAGTCTCAGAAGTTACAATGAACTCTCTTATTATAAATTTTTTTTGGATATTGACATCTAATCATATTGTACAAAATAAAAAGATACAAAGATATACAGGGAGATATAAAGCTCCCTCTTACCCTGTTCCTCAGCTAGCCAGTTTTTTCCTTTGGAGGCAGGTTCTTTTTAAAAAAATGTTTAAAAAATAAAAACAAAAACACTTAACTCTTTTAAAAAGGAATAGAAGGAAGCAGATGTGGCTCATGCAGTTGGGTGCCCACCTACCACATGAGAAGTCCAGGAGCCTCCTAAAGAAGATGAGCAAGACAGTGAGCTGGCACGGCATGCTGATGCAACAAAATGATGCAACAAGGAGACACAATGAAGAAACACAATGAGAGACACAGCAAGCAGGGAGCAGAGGTGGCTCAAGTGATTGGGTGCCTCCCTCCTACACGGGAGGTCCCGGGTTTGGTTCCTGTGCCTCCTAAAAAGAAGATGAGCAGACACAGAGAGCACACAGTGAACAAACACAGAGAGCAGACAGTGAGCACAAACAACGAGGGGGTGGGCAGAAATAAATAAATCTTTAAAAAAAAAGTAATAGATTATTATTTTTTATTTTCTTTGGCTATAGCCTGATTTCAAGGATTTGAAGGACTATTTTGCTATGCAAACAGCCTGAATGCAAAAATATTCCTTTTGTTATACCTTACAATGAGTTTGTTACTGAAACACTAGGTGCTGGGATAGAAAAATGAAATTAGTCTTTTGATATATTTTAATGGAATTCACTTTTTTTCTGTGTAAGAATAATATATTTATTTTAAAACATTTGTTTTGGACAATGGTGACATAAAATCATATCATTTAATGTTTTATTTCCCACTTTTTTTGTTGTTGTTTGAGTGTGAATCCACATTTAAATATACTTTTTTGTTTGTTTGAGTGTGGGTCTACATTTAAATATACTTTGTGTTTATTCTCAATTCAGTTATTATAATTTTTTTTTTTTGACAGTCTAGGGCTTTGTATCATTTTTTTCCCCACAAATACTACTGAGATAATTTTCCTATGTTATTAAATATTTAGTAATATGATTTTAATAGTTGTATGGGTTTTATGGATGTCACAGTTTCTTATTTCTTTATTTTTGCATGTTAGGATTATTTCCAGTTTTGTGCATAAATTAGCAAGTCAATCAGGTAATTTGCTTTAAAATTGTTTCTTGTTTGAATTTGGAGGACTCAAAGTTCGTGACTTAATTATTTAGTATTTATAACTTACCTTCCTGTATTATTCATGGTAATAGCCAGAACTGTTCTTTCAAGTTAGATGTTTTAGTTTCCTAGGCTTCTCATACCATGAAATGGGTTGGGTTAAACAATGGGAATTTATTTGGTCATGGTTAGAGTCCAGGAAAATGACCAAATCAAGGCATCATCAAGGCTATGCTTTCTTCTTGAAGAATGTCTGTGGGTGACCCTTGGCTCCTCTGTCACATGGCAAGGCACATGGCAGTGTCTCCTGGTCTCTCCTTTCTTTTCCTGGCTTTGTTGATCTCGGCCTCATGCTTCCTGTGGCTTTCTCTCTCTCTCTGAATTTCATTCTCTTACAAAGAGCTCCAGTAATAGGTAATGGTGGGTCACACCTTAACTGAAATAGTCTCATCAAAAGGTCTTACTTAAAATGGGTTCACACCAACAGGAATGGATTATATTTAAGAACATGTTTTTCTGGGGTACCTACAGCTTCAAGCCACCAGAGTAGATAACTTTTATTTTTTACTGACTTCCAATAGGGGTAGGGCCTAGAAAATTCAGACTTAGACTTTCCCTTTCAAATATCAGTAATCTGTTTTCATGATTTTCTAACATTTATGCTTTAAACAATACTTTAATGTCCCTTCAGTTCTTATGGAAAATGCATAGGTTATAATTTTTTAAAAAGATTTATTTATTTACTTTATTATTATTTTTTTTATTTATCCCTTCCCGCTCCTCCCCCAGATGGTTCTCTCATCTGTCTGCTCATTGTTTGCTTGCTTTCTCCAGGAGGCACTGGGAACCAAACCCGGGACCTCCCACATGGGAGGCGAGTGTCCAACGGCCTGAGCCACATCCGCTCCCCACAGACTGTGGTATCTGATGGCTTGTAGCATCTGCTCGTTTAGGCATCTGCTCGTTGCAGTGGGTGTGGCGTCTGTTCATCTTCTTTAGGAGGCACGGGGACCCGAACCTGTGACCTCCCTTGTAGCAGGCGGGTGTCCAACTGGTTGAGCCACATCCACTTTCCTAGGTTGTACTTTTTATAATCAATCAATCTATTTAGTATAAGTTTTTGGATGTATTTTCAGTCTTTTTCCCTCTCAAGTGAGCCATTGTCTTCCTCTTCCTTTTTCACTTCTTTTCCATTGTTTCATTTGAACATTTATAAGAGGATACTGTGCTGGAGATACAAAGAGAAATCCTCTAGGAAGTTTTTAATTAGGACTGGGAAGTGGTATTTGCCTAACTCTGATAGTGCACATAGATAGGCCTTAACATTTTCTTGACTGGTCCAAAATAAAATTTTGAATGTTTTTTTTCTTCTGCCAGGGTCCTGTCTTAATAGGAAGTTCTCAAGGTGGTGTCAACATTGAAGATGTTGCTGCTGAGACTCCAGAGGCTATAGTTAAAGAACCTATTGATATTGTAGAAGGCATCAAAAAGGAACAAGCTGTGAGGGTATGTTGTATTTGAAAACTTTCTAGCTTGTGATTGGATGCTATCAAGAGTGTCAACACATGTTAATATCTTATTTGGAAAAAAATTTTCTTTTGAAATATCTACATTCATTTTTCCTGTTATTCTCCATAAGTATTTCAATATGTATCTTTAAAAGGTAAGGATTCCTTTAAAATAGTCTCAGTACCATTACTGTACCTAGTAATAGTAACAATAGTTCCTTAATATCATCGCTTACCCAGTTGTTCAAATTTCCCTAATATCTCAAATTATTTTTTCTTTTATAGTTTGAATCAGGATTCATTTAAGGCCCATTCATTGCTATTGTTTAATGTTTGTCATAAGCTTTTTTCTAATTTCTAGATTCCTCCTCCCTCATTGTCTCCCCTTTTTTTCTTTCAGTTTATTTATTCAAGAAACTGATATGTTTGTCGTGTGTCATTTCTCTTGGTCTGAATGCATCCCCATGGTGGCATTTAACATGTTCCTGCATTCCTTCTATTTCCCATAAATTGTATGGAATGGAACTTTTGAGGGGGCAAAAAATTAATATGTAATGATTATATCGGAGGTTAGAACATACAGACAGTATTGTTCATGTGACGTGACTGTAAAGCAATGAGACTGATAATTCTGTGTGGATTACAGAAGTGCAGAAAGGGTAATCTTGGCAGAAGATATGGCAGAAGTACTTCCAAGGTCAGGTAGTCAGCCTTGTGCCCAGTGGCTGTGGGGACCCCTTGAACTTGCTCTCTTCTTCACCACCAATGCCCTGTAAGAGTCTCCTTGTCCCTTGCCTAGACATCTGCAGTAACTCCTTAACGCATGTGCCTGTGTCCACTCCCTACCCGGCACCTACTCCACATTGCCCTCAGAGCAGTTTGCCCCTGCTTAAATCACTTCCATGTCGCAGTCCTTCTGGGGGCAGAGTTGGGGCACTTGGAGTGTGAAAAAGCTCCCCAGGTGATTCTGAAGCTCAGGCAGCATTGAGAATCACTGATGTAGAAAGATCAAACCAACTGCTTAGGCTAAATTAGAAGATACTTTATAATCTGGTTTTGCTCTTCCCTTTCTTCTCCAGTGTCATTTCCCTCTTTCTCCACTACACTTCACTATTAAGTTACTTGTAACCTCAAAACACTTTACCCTTTTATATCTCAGTTCTTGTGTGCCTTCTGCCCAGAGTGCTCATCCCTTCCCTTATATTGCAACTCCTGTTGCCTCAGCTACACTTCCTTGGGGGAGAAAATCTTCCTTAGCCCTCCCTGATAACAAATTATGTCATTTTTTGATACCACTGTGTCCTTTATTTGGTTGAGCTCATCAAATTAAATTTTTTTTGCCTCTGACTCAGGAGTTTTTTTTTTTAGCAGGGACACTGCCTTATATACCTCTATGATAATTTATTTGGGGGTGTTGGTGGTTATGGACTCTTTAAGAATCTGATAAAGCTTTTCTCCTAATGTATGCACGTAAACAAGAAATTTTGCTTGCAATTCCACTGGTTTACTGTACTGTTCTTCTGTGTTCTTCTCCTCCTCTCCCCCAAAACCCTTCCACAGAGTCTCATATGGCTTGTGACAGTTGCTTAGTAAATGTTTTTGTAATAGTACTGTTGAATTAAATTGTTTAGTTTGGATATAAAAAGAAGTGATCTGTTTTAAAAGAAAAGTTAGAATAGTAAACTTTGAAATTAAACATCTGTTAGTGAAAAACAATATGTCAAAATAAGCTTATGGCATTGAAGTACAACAGTAAGAAATTTGACTGGCACCATTTAAAGCAGATAGAGAAAATTCTCTGATGAAACTTGAAGAAAGTCATTTAGGTGAGTGATATAAGTGTTTGAAAGGCACAGAGCTTTGATTTGCTAGGTAGTTAATTGTACATGAGAGTGATGACTGGAGAGTTGAATTTAGATAAGAAAATCCTTGATTTATAAGAAAACTTGAAGGAATAATCTATTAAGATGATAGCATTTTGAATGGTGAATGCAAATACTGCCCAGCACAGTGCTTGGCAAATCAGTGTCATGCTGGATTAGTCAGAATTAGGCTGCAGTTCTTACATGTTTAAATCTAAAAGGAGTGAATTCCAACTGAGTGAGAGAGCTTTCATAATGGAATGGTGCCTCATTTCTTATGATTCTGTATTTGAAGGATATCTTAACCAAAAATTACATTCCTTACCCTGATCATTCACTTTATTTATTGGCATTTGACTATTTGCAAAAATCACACCCTTAAAGAATTTAAGTTACTGAAAAATCACAAGAATTTGTTGCAGCCATAGATAGCAATGGAAAAAGAGGAAGGAATTCCTCTCTAGTGTTCTGAGCAGGGGCAGTACTATTGGAATAAACACACAGACATACAGCCTTTATATCAATGGTTCAAAATTGCTTATGGGACTTTTAAGATTATAGCTGCTTTTTTGGGCCCTCTGCAGATCTTCTGAACTAGGATTTCTGGGTTGGGACCTTGGTATGGGTAGGTTTTTAAAATCTCTGCAGGTATACGTGGTTAGCAATCTCTGCTCCAGATTGTAAACCCCTCTACTAGATTGGAAACTTAACTACCTGTGTCCTAGTGCAGTGCCTGATGTACCTCAGGTGTGCAGTAGGTTTTTGAATGAATGGAATAATACCCATTTGACTGTATGTGTCCTCCCACTCTTTATAAATTACCTAAAAGGTAAAATAGGGTGATTTAATATTTTTGGACTGTCAGTATGTAGTTTTAATAAAATATAAGCCTCTTCTTTCAGTTTAAGTTGTCCATAAGGCTTAGAAACTGGATGCAGGCTATAGTAAAAATATTAGAATTGGAAGCTGAGGTGAATGTCAAGTCACTTGACCTCTGAATCTCTTTCTTTTCTGTAAAATGGGCATATTACCTACCTTGTGAGGATATTGATTAAACAGTTTGGTTCAACCATTTAATAATAGTAGCTGCTGCATGCAATAATTCATGTTTACAAATGATTCATGCTTATTAAGATACATTTTAATTTAAAGTAATTTAATGTTAATTAGACACATGCAAAATACCTATAATAAAAAGACAAATTGCTTTCAGCTTGCACAGAAGATGGGATTTCCCCCTAATATTGTGGATTCTGCAGCAGAAAACATGATCAAGCTTTACAACCTTTTTCTGAAATATGATGCAACCATGGTAGAAATAAATCCAATGGTAGAAGATGCAGATGGAGCTGGTAAAGTATCTTCTTTTATCAAACATTCATTATGCATTTATCCATCTATCATATGCTTCACTAAGGAAGTTGAACTCATATAGTTCCTATGTAGAAGTGTTACTGAAAGCGTGACTTATTTCCAGTAGACAGGCTCTCCAGACCCAGCGCTACAAAGGACAAATGTGTCTTTTAGTGAGAAGGTGATTTATTGCGATTGCACAAGCAAGGAACTGGGGGAATTCTTCCCCAAACCAGTTCAAAATAAGAATGGGAGCTAGGGTTTTTATAGGTAAAGGAGAGGGATAGGGAAGAAGAAAAACAAGTATGACGTTAGATCTTACCAGGGGTCTTGTGAGGAGGGTATGTGCATTTTGTCAGTCCTGCATTGTCTCAAGCATGTTCAACTTGTCCTTGATTTCACTGGCTAATAAACCACAGTTAGATACAGTTGTGCAGATGCAAGGCCTTCATGGTTCCTTTCTCAGCCAGTGGCTCAAGGATATCAAGCTTTTTGTCTCTGAGAAAATTTAGATTTACATGATTCTATCTCGTTTTGCCTTGAGATGTTAACTTATTCCTGTAAGCAAAACTGAGAAGGTCTGGTTAATATCCTTCAGGGAACTCATTTCTAAAACGAGATTAACAGAAAACCAGCTCAATTAGGTTTTGAATATTCAGAGCTGCTTAAGGGAAGAAATTTTAATAAGCACATTTTCCAGCTATCAAATGCTTATTTTATTAATAAAATAAAAGTGAAGAAACATTAAAGTGACCCTTTAAAACCAACATCTTAAGTATAGATTTATGTGCATATAGAGGGGTTAGGGCTGCATGCCACAATACGGGACCACTAACCATGTGTTGCAATTTAAATTCAAATTAATTAAAGTCAAATAAGATTAAAAATCCACTTCCTAAATTGTACTAGCTCAGTAGCCACATATAGCTAGTGGTTACTGTATTGTATAGTGTATATATAGAACATTCCATCATCACAGAAGGTTCTATTGGACAACTCTGGGCTAGAATTTCCAGTGTAGTGATGACTAAATAGTTGTATGTTATGGGGAATTCACCAACTTGCTTTCCACAAGTTACACACTTTAGAGACATCATGATTCTTTATTGTGCAAAGGGATATATTCACTAGAGTCCTTTGAATATTTTTAGCCATGAGATAAAAAGATAAGCATGTTAGTTTGACGGCTCTTGTTTTGTATATGCTTAAAAATCAGTTTCTGAATCATCATGCCTTCCATATGTAGTTTTTTTTTTTTAATGTAAGTTACTTTATTCTAGTTTAAAATTTTCTGGATATTTTATATTAACTGCTTCCATTGCTGTAATTTATTTGATGTTTGTTTCAAGTGTCTTTGGGTTTCCAGTTGTAATCTTCTTAAGCATTTGTAAATCACCTTTCACTGTTATACTTTTAATTATACTCTTTATCATAGAAATCAGTTTTTGGTTGGTCATTTATATGGTAGTATAAAGAATGAATAAATTCTCTTTGGTAATAGAGGTAGTTTATAAAATTGAAAATAATGAATTTTTTTTAAAAAGTGAGGGCTATTGCACATTTCAAAAGTGAGCTATTCAATGAAGGCGAATATCTGGTTAAAACAGATATTTCTTTTATTACTTTCCTGATTAGGTAACTTAAGAGAGACCAATAACATTGAAAGCTAGATTCCTGAATTTATTCCAACTCTGAAATTCGATAGCCATGTTCTGGGCATGAGGGAATGTCTTAGTTCTCATAATTTAGTAACTAATTTTTCTTTTCTTTGTATGCATTTATATATGTTTTAAGGTAGTGTTTTTTTTTTTTATTTTTATTAAGGACATTGTATGTTCATTACAGAAAATTTTCTAAGTGCCAAGAAATATCAACGGGTAGGATAAGAAAAATCCTGTAACCCAGTACCCAACACCCTTTTGATGTTTTGTATAATTCATTTTAATCTTTTCTGTAATTAGGATCATACTGTCTCCTGAGTTTGTACCCTTCCCTTTTTAAACTTAAAAACTATATTATAGAATTTTTTCATGTTAAATATTTTCAGACACAACTTTTTTTTTTTTTTTCCCAGATACAACTTTTAAAGACCTGCATTTTATTTGCATATAAATCTTTGACTGTAACCCTGAATATCTTTTACATAATTTCCTTGAGGTGGGATTTTGGGGTCAAAATATTTTCAATATGCATTTTTTTTCGGTTGAGTTAGAGTAATAACATTTTGAGATGTATTTTGCCAGATTGTTTTCTTAAGAGGTTGTTCTAATATGGCATTTAGAGTGTCCATCTCATTGCGTACTTGGCAGAAGTGAGGGCTATTAATGGGTTTAATCTTTAACAAACTGATAATCAGGAAATGGTGACTTGTTTTAATTTTCAGTTATTTGACTAGGAGTGATTATTAGGCATATGCTTTTCTTCTACTGGGAATTTTCTGTTGATGTCCTTTGTTACCTATATTAGTTTCCTATGGCGTTTTAACAAATTACCACAAACTAGATGACTTAAAAAACAGAAATTTATCCTGTCACAGTTCTAGAGGCCAGAAGTCCAAAATGAGTTATCTTTATGTCAAAATCAAGATGTCAGACAGGACTGTGCTCCCTCCAGAGGCTCTTGGGGAGCATCTGTTCCTTGCCTCTTCCAACTTCTGGTGGCTACTGGCATTTCTTGAATTGTGGATGCATCATTCCAATCTCTGCCTCTGTGGTCACATTACTTCGTCCTCTGTGTGTGTGTGTTTGTGTGTTTGTGTAATCTCCCTCTGCCTCTCTCTTACAAGGACACTTGATGGCATTTAGGGCCCATTTGGTTAAGCCAGGATAATCTCCTCATCTCACACCTGCAAAAACTTTACCATATAAGTAACATTCACAGGTTTCAGGGATTAGAAACTGATATATTTGGGTGGTCATTATTCATCTTACTACAGTACCCACAGGAAACATGGATAGAGTTTTTCTTATGAATTTGTATGGTGTCTTTATTTTTTGCATTATTTATATGATTCAGAAATCAAAACAATAATAGTATATTTCTACCAATCTTACCCCTTGATCCTGAAATTTTGCTACTCTGCATTTCCCCTCCCCTCATTTTTTAGTCTCTACATACATTGTTCTACATCTTGCTTTACTCACTTAGTAATATATCCCTTGTGCTCTCTTCATGTACATGGGTTCTATCTTAGTTTGCCTGGGCTGCTATAAAATACCACACACTGGTTGGCTTAAATAAAAGGAATTTATTGTCACCAAGTTTTGGAGGCTAGGCATCCAAAATCAAGGTGTTGGCAGCCATGCTTTCTCTGAACATCTGTAGCATTCTGGTGGTGGCTTGCCGACCACCCTCAGTCTCTGCCTCTGTCACATGGCCATCTGTCTCCTGTCTTTTCCTTACTCCCACTCCTCTAAGGATCCAGTCGTATTGGATTAAGGCTCCCCCCCCCGCCGCCCCGGTTCAGTTTGGCCTTATCTTAATAGGATTTTCAAAGGTCCTATTTACAAATGCGTTGACATCCACAGGACCCCGATTAGGACTTGAACATGTCTTTGTGGGGGACATGATTCAATCCATAATAGGTTCTTATATATTAAGGATGATAGTCTCTTGTCGGACATTTGATGTGAATGCTTGTACAAGTTTGTCCTTTGCCATTTAGTTTTGTTTGACCTTTTTTTGGTACGTACTGAAGCTTTTTGCTTTTGTATTTAATCAAATCTCTTTTTGACTCGCATTGCTTATATGCTGAGAGAGATTTTCTCCCATCTCATCCTCAGAAAACATGCATCTGCATATGTGTTCTATTTTTTTAGTTGCATGTTTACTTTTAAGTCTTTAGTCAATCTGGATTTTACTTTAGCTTTATTCTTTTATCCGAATAGCTAGTTTTCCTAATATCATTAAATAAAGTATCCATTCCCTACTGATTTTTGATATACCCTGATTTGGTAGGTCTGATTATTCCTCCTTTTGTCAGTAATTATAAGCTTTAATAAATGGATAGGTTTAAAGTAAGTCCACGAGTCCAGGCTCAATCTCTGTTGGCAAATCTACATTCCTTGCAGTACCTTTTTTTTATATTTTGGATGGGGGCTTTATACCAATCTATACTCTGTAGTTATAAACATTTGCAGATTGATAGATTTCATTTATTACTTCTAGTCTGAAAAATAATACTTAAAAATATAGATAGTAGAGATGATCCAAGATGGTATTGCAGCTCTCTTGCAAAATAGGGGAGAAGGCATACAAGTAGTCTGAGGGAGCCACTTTGGGGACTCCTGCAGGCCAGGAAAGTGCCACATGCATTGTCCAGGACTGGGGATGCAGAGATGGAGAGGCCAAAGGGAAAACTGTGAGTTGATACTCCTGTGGCTGGGAGCACCTCCCACTTCCCACCCCTGAGATAAACAGCCTCGGTAAAACCTACAGCTGAGCAGCCAACGGAGAGGCAAAAGGACAGATTCCTCCCAGGGAAGAGGGAAGATGCAGCAGAGGGCCGACTGTGGTTTCTCTTCGGCGAATGTAACTTTCATAATTTGCTAGCTCAGAAGAAGTAGTGAAAATTGCAGGATTCATCTCCATGGAAGTGTTTGCTGAGGAGTGCCAGTTGCTGGCCATCCGGGAAGGTGAAGGAAGATGGAGTGGTCTTTCCTGATTCTTTCCCAGGCATGATAGACCTGGTCGGGCCCTAGTAATAGCTCCCTGACAAGAGTTTTGACTACTTAAACAGAGCAATATTAAAGGTTTAGAAGAAAATTAAACTAAAAATCAAAGAAGAGCTGTGAAATAAAACAACTAGGCAAGAGAGAGAAATTGATCAACAGGACAAAATTATCAACATAAGCAGATAGGTATCAACAAAAGTTAATAACCCACACTAAGAAACAGGAAGATATGACCCACTCAAAGGAACAAGCCAAGAATCTAGATGAGACTCAGGATTTAAGACAACTAATAAATGATGTTCAAACGCACTTCCTTAATCAATTTAAGGAGGTGAAGGAAAATATGACTGAAGAGATAAAGGATATTAAGGTGACACTGTGTGAGCATAAAGAAGAATTTGAAAGCCTGCAAAAAAAAAAAAGTAACAGAACTTTGGGAATGGAGGATACAATGGATGAGATTAAAAATACATTAGAGGCATATAACAGCAGATTTGAAATGTTAGAAGAACGATTAAGTGAATTTGAAGATAGGACATTTAAGATTGAAAAGATAGGAAAAGAGAGAAAAGAATGCAATAAATTGAACAGGGTCTCAGCAAACTGAATGACAACATGAAACAACAAACATACATTATAGGTGTCCTGGAAGGAGAAGAGAATGGAAAAGGGGTAAAAAGAGTATCTGAGAAAATACAGACTGAACATTTTCTAACCCTTATGAAAGACATGAATATCAATATTTAAAAAGGACAATGTACCACAAACAGAATAAATCCTAATAGACCTACTTCAAGACATCCACTATTCAGATTGTCAAAGGCCAAAGATAAAGAGGAGAAAAGCAATGTATTACTTACAAAGTAGCCTTAATAAGGTTAAGTGCCGATCTCTCTTCAGAAACCATGGAAGCAAGAAGGCAGTGGTTTGATATATTTAAGGTACTGAAAGAGAAAAACTGCCAGCCCAAATTTTTTTATCTGACAAAACTATCCTTCAGAAATGAAGGCAAGTTTGAAGTCATTAAAGACAAACAAAAAACTGAGAGAGTATGTTACCAAGGGACTGAATCTACAAGAGATATTAAAGGGTGTGTTACAACCTGATAGGAAAAGACAGGGGAGAGAGCCCTGGAGAAGAGTGTAAAAATGAAAAACATAAGAGAAATTGAAAGGGTTAAAAGACAGACAATGATAAGATATGACAACAGAAAGCCAAGGGATAAAATGGATGAAGTATGTAACACCTTTATAGTGGTAACACTGAATGTTAATGGATTGAACTCCCAATTAAAAGAGAGACTGATAAAATGGATGAAAAAACATGAGCCATCTATTTGTTGTCTGCAAGAGACTTGCCTTAGGTGCAAGGACACAATCAGGCTGAAAGTGAAAGGTTAGAAAAAGATATTCCACGCTAATAGCAATCAAAATGAGATAAAAGTGCCTGGAAAAGAACTTTTTGGAGTAATATTTCCATAACTTGTTGAGCTACCTTGTTCTGTTCTTTTACTTTTTTGAATTTGAAATCAAGTTATTAAAAAATACATAGGTGTGTATTAGACAAAAGGGGTGCTGATGCAAAATACCAGAAATCTTTTGGCACTTACAAAAGGGTATTTATTTGGGGTAGAAGTCCACAGTTAACAGGCCATAAAGTGTAAGTTTCTTCCCTCACCAAAGTCCATTGCCACGTGTTGGAGCAAGACAGCTGCTGACGTTTGCCAGGGTTCGGGCTTCTTGGGTTCCTCTCTTCCCGGGGCTGTGTTTCTCTCCGGGCTTAGGTCCTCTGTTTCCTCCACAAGGTCAGCTGTAGACTATCAGGCTCTCTAGGCTTTGCCTCTCTCCAAAAGGCCAGCTGTAGATTCTTAGGTGAACGGCTCATATCTTTTCCTGGGGCCTTCTCTCCTTCCTCAGGAACAAGCTCTCTTACTTCCCGGGGCTCCAGCTCAAGACTCCAACATCAAAACTGCTCCAACTCTGTCCTTTCCCATGCCTTTTATATTTTATTTCCCCCCTACCAAGGGGTGGGGCTCAACACCCTACTGACATGGCCCAGTCAATGCCCTAATCATAACGTAATCATGCCCAGATTAACAGACCAGTTTACAAGCATAATCCAGTATCTATTTTTGGAATTCATAAGTATATCAAACTGCTACAAGGTGTTTGTCTCTTTTTGTACTAAGTAGTCATATGACAAGATAGAACATAAATTTGGGAAATTACCATAGTATTCCTTTAATTAGGGGTTTTTGATTAACTAAATTTGGAATTATTTCCTTTATGCATACTTTCTTAGCATATCTACTGCATAGAATGAAGTACACCTCTTAATGTGTACTGGTTAGATGTTTGAATAATTGTACAGATGAAGGCCTATAGATTCAGACTTATTTTCCCGGTAATGTTTTGAAAACATAGGGTAATGTAAAAAAATAACATAATTGAGTAGAATTGCTTAAATAGCTTATCGTACCATTGTTATAATTGGGGTCTCTGAGAGGACCTCTAACGATTGTCCCCTTCTTTGCCAGTGTTCTAATAAGAATGGATTTGATAACTGAATTATAGAATTAGGCAGACTTACCTACCTACTCACATGCTTGGCTGTACCAGGGTAGTCATCCTTCCTTTCGAGGACAAAATCTGTCCCTGGAAGAGCAGTTGGGAATGTTTGCTCCCTTTGGGCAGCTCACTCCCAAGAAGAAAGATTGAGCTGAATTGCGTATGCCTGGTTTTATTATTTCCAGATTATACCAGTCAGATATTTTGCTTCTCCTCCTCTGGGTAGCTGTAAGTAACGGGACAGTGAAGGCTAGATGTTATATTAAGGAAACATCAGAGGTGGGGAAGATGCGATTCTCCCTAGCATTCCTCAGTGTTTTCTTGAACCAATGAGCTTAACAATGACACATGTCTCTATCACGGTAGTGATAGGTATTTTGAGAGAGGAAAAATTAGCTGTATATTTGTCATTCAACACCCTGAACCCCTGCTTAATTTTTTTCATTCTTTTCTCTCTCTGTTCTTTTCTCTCTTTAATTTGAGGTGTTCTGTCTTTGGTATCACTTCTTTTTTCTATCATTTCAAGTCTGCTGTAGTATGCCTCTAATTTTTTTTTTTTTAACTTTTTAAAAATTTGTTGAAGTATATCATTCATACATAAACATACATAAACAATAAGTGTATAGTAATAGTTGTGAACTTACAAAACAAACATATATATCATACAGGGCTCTCATACCTCATCCTACCACTAATACCTTGCATTGTTGTGAAACATTTTTAACTACTGATTAAAGAGCATCCTTAAAATATTACTGCTAACCAAACAATCTTACATGTGGTATGTTTTCCCCCCAACTCACCCTATTGTTATTATCATCATCATCATCATCATTTATACATGAACATACATAAACAATAAGTATATAGTAAAAGTTGTGACCGTAGAAAGCAAACATACATAACATCATACAGGAGTCCCAAACATCATCCCATACCAACACCTCGTATTGTTGTGAGACATTTGTTGCAAATTATGAAAGAATATCATCAAAATCTTACTACTAACTATAGTCCTTATATTACATTTGGTGTATTTCCCCCCCCAACCTACCCTATTATTATTTTTAAAATATATTTTTATGACAGAAGTTGTAAACTTACACAACAATCATGCGCATGTGCAAAATTCCCATATAACACCTCTCTATCAACACCCCACACCGTGGTGGAACATTTGTTACAGATTATGAGATAATATCAAATTATTACCAGGTCCAAAGTGTACATTTGGCATACATTTTCCAACTCCCACATTATCAACACAGTACGTCTTTGGCATAGATGCATGAATATTACATTACTACTGTTAACCACAGTCCATACATCACTCCAGTTGTATTTTTCCCATGCTTCTCCACGTTCCCACCACCCTGCAGTTGTGATGTACATCTGCTCTTGCTCACATAGGACACTCTTGAATCTGTACCATCAACCACAATTCTCATCCACCTCTGGGTTTACTATGTTATTTACTCCCTAGATTATTCTCTAGCTTTCTGTCAGTTGGCATTTACATCCTAGACTACCATTTTCAGCCACATTCCCATTTATAAACCAGTAGTTACTCACTATAATGTGTTACCATCAACTGTATACATTTTCACATTTTTACAGTAAAGTTAATTAAAACTTCTATATACAATAAACATCAGTAGTCTATCTCAGTCCTCCTTTTATCTCTTTTAAGAATCCACTGCCTACCACCAGGTCTTGAAGATATTTTCCTACATTTTCTTCTAGAAGCTTTATGGTTCTTGCTTTTATATTTTGGTTTTTGTTCCATTTTGAGTTAATTTTTGTATAAGGTGTGAGATAGGGGTCCTCTTTCCTTCTTTTGGTTATGGATATCCAGTTTTCTCAGCACCATTTGTTGAATGGATTGTTCTGCCCAAGCTGAGTGGGTTTGACAGGCTTGTCAAAAATCACTTGACCCTAGATGTGAGGGTCTGTTTCTGAACTATCAGTTCGATTCCATTGGTCTATGTGTCTGTCTTTATGTCAGTAGCATGCTGTTTTTACCACTATAGCTAGGTAATATGATTTAAAGTCTGGAAGTGAGAGTCCTCCAACTTTGCTTTTCCTTTTTTAAGATGTTTCTGGCTATTCAGGACCCCTTACCCTTTCAGATAAAATTGATAATTGTGCTTTCCATTATTTAAAAAAATGCTGGTGGAATTTTCATCAGGATTGCATTGAATCTGCATATCAATTTGAGTAAAATTG
>JAQZBX010041487.1:0-22338 GCA_029593785.1 Cabassous unicinctus | reverse complement strand
TACTATGACAAAGAGCTAGATTAATTTTTTTTAAAGATTTATTTTTCACTTTACTTTTTTTATCCCCCCTCCCCCAATGGCTCTCTGGTCTGTCTGCTCATTGTTTGCTCACCTTCTTCAGGAGGAACCGGGAACCGAACTCAGGACCTCCCACATGGGAGGCGAGTGCCCAACAGCCTGAGCCACATCTGCTCCCTGCGGGCTGCGGCATCTGCTGGCTCGTGGCCTCTGCTTGTTGTGGCAGGGGCGGAGTCTAGCTCGTTGCGGCAGTAGGCGGCATCTAGCTCGTTGTGGCGGGAGGCGGCATCTGCTCGTCTTCTTTCAGGAGGCACCGGGACCTGACCGGGGACCTCCTTTGTGGTAGGCGGGTGCCCAAGTGGTTGAGCCACATCCGCTTCCCATAGATTAATTTTTAAAATCTCTAGTTTTAGGGTAGTATCAGTTTTTTTCATGACATATTTTTTACTTTTTTTTACTATGTGGTAAAAGTGAATTAAATGTAAAGTGGCATCTATTGTATTCCACATAATCACATATATATAATACGTATAATTTATATATGATATCCAAATATATATATCCATAGATAATTTTAAGAAAACACATGTGTACTTTGTCAATATACCACTATGCAGCTAAAATAATTTTAGAGAGGTGTATTTTTAATGTCGAATGAATTTGTTAACACTGTAAAATAAAATTTACATTATGATTTTTAAATGAGGCAGAGATAAAGGTTAACTTTCTACTCAGTGTGCTGTTAACAACTTCTCTTCATATTTTAAATAAATTCAAGCGTTTTGTAACTCATAAAAATGAATCTCTCATTCCCAGAATATCAGGCATTTCAAAAATACATAAACACACATAGAGACAAATGCGTGCATTTCAATTGCCGTCCGGCCTAACGGCTCCAGTACATCTCAGCACAAATGCAGCACCATCATAATCCATTATGTATGACAGGGATGCTGCATGTGAAGTGCATTTTTCTTAGATTCATCTCAAGGCACTATTAAAACAGAGTTAACAGTTAAGTGGTTGTTATTTTGTGCATACAAAACAAGAGAGAATTGCATCTCCCGTCTCTCTGAAAATATTTATCAATGGAGCTGCAAGGCAGTGCCCTGGAGCAGACTCAAAGCCCGTGGCCACCCGGGGCCCAGCTCGGCACTTTAAGCTGGTGGTGACACCGCCTCAGGTAGCAGAGCTCACGGCTGATTGCAAATCCACGTGGAAAACACCAGGGGCTAGGCGTGCGAGTGGAAACAGTGACAGCCCCGATATGAAATCCTGAAGTCCCAGCACTCTCCACCACGACGTGGACAGCTCTGAGGATCCGGCATCTTCCGTGGCGATGGGGACACAGCGACCCCACCCGGAGCTCACTGTGGAGCTCTGAAAGGATGTCCGCGGTGGCTGATGTGAGTGGAAGGATGCGGAACCTTCTACCAAGGATGGCGCTGGCCCTAGAGAGGGGCAATCCATCGCCCTCTGAAAGTGTGCGGTGGACACTCAAAACGAAGACGAGGAAGACAAATAAATGGTTGTGGGAAGGCCTAGCGGGTAAATCTGAGAGTGATGCACTTGAAAAAGAGTAACTTAGAGTAAAATGCATGCTAAAAGCTTCCCACTGGGGAAGCATGAAAGGAATGTGGAACCAGAAAGAAGAGGAGGCTACCGTTACCAAAGGCATCTGTATTAGAATTGGTTTCTATTTAGAAGAGAAGCTGGACTTAAGTAAATATATACATGTGTGTGCATGTGTAGAACATATGTGTATGCGTGTGTACGAGTGTGTCTGTGTAATTGCCCAGGAGGTTTTACAATGCTAGGCTAAAGCAATCCTTAATGTCAGTTGCTCATGGAGAGAGAAAAGTCATTAAAGGAAATGTTCTACTGCCTTTCAGACACACACATGCACACTCAGCAAATACACACACATACACATACCGCATTAGCATGGCATCTTGCTGTACACAACACCACGTGTGTGAGCAGTCCAAGCCAGGGACGTCAGGGACACGGGCCTTCCACCGAGGATGCACATGCATCCGTGGTCAGCTGCAGTGGCTGCCCCTGGACACGGTCCTTCCACCAAGGATGGACGTGTATCCGTGGTCAGCTGCAGTGGCTGCCCCTGGCTGCGGTCCTGGCGCCGCCTGTGGGTCGGGCCCGGGAGCTGAGCGGAGCCTCCGCAGGCCGCCCGGGTGCGGCCTGCCCCGCGCCCATGAGCCTGGCTCCTTGCCACCTCCCAGCTGCCTGGCTGCCTTGGCTTCGCTCTGCGACCATCTCTCCACCTGAGAAAAAGGGGAGCAAAAAGCACACGCTGGCCCCCCAGGGGGCCGCGAGCATCCAGCGCACCGCGCCGCAGAGGGCTCAGAGGAGTCCTGGCCACGGCGAGGCTCGCCAGGCCACGGCCACGCAGCAGACCCCCCAGAGGAGCGCTCTGGGGACGACGCGTCCCCTGCCTCCATGCCTTGGTATGTCTTTCTTGGAAGGAACGCCGACTCTACTCACTGGAAAAAGCTGACAAACTGTCCATCTGTGTAAATTTGAATCCAACGGGACCTTGGAGCCAGACCCCAGCGTCGGCCTGTCCCCCGAACCACCCCCTTGCACGACCACGCTGCGTTTAAGGAGAGCTACGGATGTCATTACACTAGACTTCTTCCCCCAAGGAACTCTCAGCAAACAAAAACGCGTCTCTCCCTCAGTTTCCTGCACGAGTAAAATGTCTGGTAGCAATGTGCACGTTGTCATAGGCTACAAAGTGCTCGGTAAGCGCTAATCTTGACTCCAGTAAATTATTTTTACATTTTTCCCCAAAAGAGTGAAATAAAACAGCATAAGCAGAAAAACATAAAACGCAAGAATTGTTTTATGGGCCCCTGGCTGAGATTCCTGAACTTGGGCGTTCTGTGCAGGGGCACATCAGGTGCAATAATTATATAATGACGCCTCACTGTATCATGATTATCTTTCTTATTGTCATTTCTCTTTCCAGACCAGGCTGCAGGGATTAACCCTGCGTGTTCTGTACTCACCAGTTTTCCACACGCCAGCTATTCCTAAGCTTATCCGTTGGCACCCACATTTCCCTTGCACTTACTAGAATCACTCCTGAACTTTATCAATTATCTTGGTTTCTCAAAATACCAGGTATTGAAAGAATGGTAAAATGGCACCAAATTAAAACAGAGATGCATTAATGAAAGTAGTGGGCATATTGTTCAGATATAGACGCATTTGAAAGAGAATGAAATAAATTAGCCTCAGAGGGTTACTGTGCTAGTTCTGATTTTGACAGCACTTGAAATCAGCCGTGCTTAGGAACGGCTCCAAAATGGAGCAAGCTGATCCGAAAGGGCGAGGCCAAGAAATGCAGACAATGGCTGCACCCACAAACCTTTTGGAGCAGCCCGATGAGCTGGCGACTGCCAGGGGAAGAGAGAAATGCTCTAACAGGGCTGGCGGGCACGGGCCACGCTGGAGGTTGGGGACAGATGCTGTGCATGCTGAGCAGAAATTCTCAGGGACCAAGAAGCAAAATTGGCAGGTTTGGCGACGGAGGGCTACTGCTTATGAACAGGTGCTGGTTATATGTACTCGGCTTAGAAAGGAATGCCAGGCTCCGGGAACACCATCCAGTAGGTGAGTCTCCACAGCACGCCGACCTCTGCGCTCACGCAGAGCTTGCTGCTGTCCTCAGCGCTGGGATCTCACTGGGACTCGCTGCCCTGGAAGTGACTGCTGTCGGCGAGGTGGTGGGAACCTGCTGGCTGGCAGCCCTCTGTGCGTGTGTGTGAGTCCTCGGTCCAGGGTTTGGACATCGAAGAGTTACGTACAGATGTGTGCACACAGAGGATATGATCTCAGGCATAAGTGAAATCAGCCAGATTCCACACACGGGCAGGCATTCTTTCCCTTCCTTGGTGTTTGCAAAGAATGGCCATGGCTACCTGTGTCTATGTTGGTAAAGATGCAGTGACCTGCTCATCAGTAAGCACACGGCACTTGGTAACAGCATTGCGTAAGAAAGGCGGCTCGGGGCACGCTGGAATTGAAAGCAGTCGAGACTTTAAATACGCATTTATGGCAAGCGCTACCACGTATGCACTTCATGCTTCTGTTCAAAGAGAAAAGCAATTCTGTTTTTAATACACTTATATTCTACTCCTCTCCTCACCGTCCCAGGATAGTGAGTCATTGGAAGAAAGAGAAATATGGCGTTCAGCAGCCAGCGCCAGTGGAGGCCTGCTCGGACGCGCCGCCAGCCCAGCGCCAGCAGCCTCTCTGAGCGTCTTCTTGCCCTTGATCCGTGTGTGCGGCTTTCCCCGCCCGGCCTTGCTCTCTGCTCTCCCGGAACCCGAAGCTCCTGACCCTTACGTTGGCGACAGGCGCACAGGAGGGTGGTCATGACAAGGCCGCTGCGCGGTTACCCCTGACAGCCCCTGAGTGCCACGGCCCCATACAGATATGGAGTGTCCACTGCCCTGACTATTCGACCGCAGCCGATTAAACTGTAAGTGCAGCTATTTGTAGATCACATGATGAAGATCTGTGAGTTTTTTTCATTGATAACACAGATGTCACAAATTGCCAGACAAGCTCCAAGCAGCACTTACAGGCAGGTGGAGGTGACTGAGGGCTCAGGCTGCTAAGATGCCCCGCTGCCCCCATTGTCCTCACGCCAGCACCGGGACAACGGCCACCTCTCCATGCCAGTAAGGCTCGTGCGTGAATGAGCAAAGGGAGCTCTGCAAAAGAAAGCGGAGGTCAAGGCGCCAGGACAGCAAAGGTCAAGCGCTGGGTCTTCAACACCCTCTGTGTCCCCGCCCTCGCCAATTGCAAAGCAGCGGAAGATGCCGGGCAGGGTCCCCAGGTGAGCCTCGGGGAACCGCGCAGGTGATCTTATATGAGCAGCACGTCCTGCAGCCCACGTACGACACCACACTGGTGTCC
The DNA here is from genome assembly GCA_029593785.1 of Cabassous unicinctus. Taxonomy (NCBI): domain Eukaryota; kingdom Metazoa; phylum Chordata; class Mammalia; order Cingulata; family Chlamyphoridae; genus Cabassous; species Cabassous unicinctus. The sequence continues at coordinate 17,373 of JAQZBX010041487.1, read as the reverse complement.
AGATAATGTTTTCATGGAGCCAGTGCGCACAGACTACAAACTGCATATACGGTGGTTGCTAATCAGTACGTGTCGTGTAGAGCCAAATGGCCGTCTCACCCTGTAAGCCTGAGAAAAACGCTATTTGCAGAAACCCCAGATACCTGTCATCACTAAAATTCTGTGGCATTGTATTTGTTTTTTTGTGATGAAAGTGTTCAAAATTTAGGGGAAAAGTATACAGAAAATCCTAAGAAAGCTTTGGATGAGGACATTTTTTTGAAAAGATGAACTGTGAAAGTAAGAATTGTCATTTTGTGTTTAGCTAAGAAACCCCAAAGAGGTCCTTAACCAGACATGAGGAGTGTTTAGGCATAAGGCATACAAATGTGCACATAGACATGAAGGTATTGATATTTTGTTTTACATGATGCAGGGCAAAATGGGATGACTCTCGTTCTGGGAATCTTTCGGCAGAAACACTCATATCAGCGAAGATTTGAACAGGAAATGTACTTGTGTGGCCAATGATTTGGGTCATGGTTATTCTACATGCATTTATATTGCTAGAAAGAATGAGTCTAATGAGGTTAGCTTGTATTTTAAATAAATAATTGAAGATAATGTGTAGGCAATGTGATTTGTATTTTTAAAGCAAAATGATTGTACCAAATAATACCTGCTCAAATCAAAACTCCAAAGGACCCATTGCTTAGGTGGCAATTTGATCAACAGTTTTCGCATAGCCATACACTTTTATGAAGCTTGGAAAGTAAAAAGCATAAAAACATGCCAAGTTTAATAGACTGCACTACTAATAAAAGTGTTTTAGATCCTTGGATCAAGATCATGATAAAGCACAAATTAATATTTTTCACAAGGCAAAACCATCCACAGTGTCATAATGACTTTTTATTAAGTAGAATATTTGCTACACGATGTTTTACTTACTATGTTACTATGATCACGCAAACAGCCAGGACCTACTGATGTCTTAATCCTCTTGGCGTCTGTTGAGTGCCACCAACAGGGAATGCTTTCCGTGCCATGATGAGCACTCAATATTTGTTACCTAAGAATGGTATTCATGAAACATTAGTGTTTTGCTAAGAAAAATATTCAGAAAATACATATTTGATGTGAAATGCTGGGAGGCGTCTTGGTTGCTAAATTTCTGGATGGTATTCAAGTAAAAGAATACTCAGCCCATCTTTGCTCAATATGATATACAAGCACTTCAAACACTTTTTAAAATCATTTTTCCAATGATTTTTTAAAGAAAATAGTAGGTTTATTTAAACAGTGTGGCACGAACCACCAGTTTATCCAACTCTATGCTCCAGAGAAAACAAGAATAACAAATATATATACATATAAAACAAGTATCTCAAATCATTATAAGTAAAATGTTTTTATCAAAGCAAATAATATTCAGAAATAAATTAAGATAACAAATGACTGCTTATTTTCAAAGGCACCCAGTAAAAATCTAAGGAAAAAAAACAAAGAAATAAAGCCCATTAGCTATTTCAAACTGATGTTATAGTGGTAAGGGGTGGTACTTAAAAATTGTGGACTTCCATGCAAATGGAAGTTGATAATTCTTGAATGAGACACTGCTATTATTTGAACCAGCTACCCAAACATGGAATTGTGTTGTAATTCATTTTAAGTGATTAAAACATAGACTTCACTCATTATGGAATATTATGCAGCAATAAGAAGAAATGAAGTCGTGAAACATGACAACATGGATGAACTTGGAGGACACTATGTTAAGTGAAGCAAGCCAGACACAAAAGGACAAATACTGCATGACTGCCCTATTATGAACTAAATATAATTATGTGAAATAAAAATATATGATTTGGGAAAAAAAAACATAGGCTTCAACAGTTTGAAATCTGGGGGAAGCAAATCTAAAGGCTCATACTGAGATTGTCGGGGCTTCAAGGAGAAGAGCAGAGACGGTGATGTCACAGAGAATCGTCAAACCCCAAGAAAACACATTGTAACTTTGGACCAATTTGCCTCCATCTGGGAGGGTGGTGGTGCCATGGCTTGTCCACCAGAACGCCGAGGACCGGCTAGGAGGCTCAGAGCTGAGCACATCCAGGGCTCTGCATCCTGGGGTGTGCATCCAGAGGTTTGCATCCTGGGGTGTGCATCCAGAAGTGTGCATTCAGGGTGTGCATCCAGGAGTTTGCATCCAGAGGTGAATCAAGGAGTTTGCATCCCAGGATGTGCATCCAGGAGTTTGCATCCTGGGGTGTGCATCCAGGGGTTTGCATCCCAGGGTGCATCCAGGAGTTTAGATCCCGGGGTGCATCCCGGGTTGTGCACTGCCATCTAGTGACCATGGGATCCACTCCATCCCTGGCCTACGGGGCCTTGTCCCTAAGGACGTCTAGGCCATGGCTGCCTCTGCAAGAAGCACCATCTCCAGAACCAGACTGTAGACAGAGCCCACATGTGCTTGCAAGCAGTTTCCAGCCAAGAGCATGTAATGGTCTCCTGCCATCTGGGGAGGGGGCAAGTCTCCCCATGCACACTCACTGTGCCTGGAATCCCAGATCATAGGGGAGCCTTCGCCGGGACTCTCAGCAGAGCTGGCCTGCTCAAAATAACAGGAAGAAAGAGGAAATGCAGGCGGCTGCTCCAGGGGTGGCACCTGCAGCCCTCGGGCCTGAACAGACCCGCGGTCTGCACAGCCACCTGGCCAGCCCAGCCCAGGCAATGCTTTCTGAATCTGAAACCACGGGGAATAAAAAGAAAGTCAGGCTGCTGGGAGGTGCAGAATAGTGAAGAAGAAAAAAAACGAGGATGGAATTAGCCATTCTGAGGTTGCTATTGAAAAATAATGACCCAAATGTGTCCAGCACCTATCAATTATGTTTTATAAATGAAATATCAGGTAACATAACATTTCAGATGTAACATTACTAGTAGTTTAACTTTGCTTTCATGTTAGAAAATTATGTAGAAAACCTTTTTTTTTGGTCCATACAGATGGACAAGTACTACTGTATAGGGTTTTTCCCCCAGCAGTTAAAAATGTTGCTAAAATAGGATTTACCTATTTTGAAGAGCACTAAAAATATCCAAATCAGAGTAGAGCTTTGTACTTTGCAAAATGTTAAAAAAAAATACTGCAACTTATTTTCTTAATTTCAAACCTATAAAATTGAGGGTAATCCTAGATTAATATTGATTCATATAGAATGCTTTGGTTTTTTTAACATTTAAAAAAACTGTCAAAAATCTTTAACAGAGCTAAAACATATAAGCAGGCATATGAATATGCATACAAATTTGTGTAAATATAAAAACATATTGCAAAGAAAAGAAATCACAAACCACCTACTCTACAATGATACTGGAAATAGCCTTTAAAACATAGGCCACTTTTCCTTATTTAGGCCAGACTATACCAAGTCTAAGGGAAAAGAGAACCGATTTTCAAAAATGCATCAATAAATTTTTATAAGTAACCATATTCTTTTGTGGTGGTAACAGAGAAGACTCATTACTGGTGCCACTAATTCTATAACGACGTTTCTATGGACAGCTTTTTGGAACATGGAAGCTTAATATCTTTGGTGAGCCCGACAGCCGTAGCCTCCTTGCTTTCCATCAGAAGCACGGCCTTTCAGGTCCTCTGTGCTCACACGCTGGAGAGCTAGTTCCCCGGTGGCCTAGAAATTGAAGCGTGGGAATGCACGGCTTCTACAGCGTCTCTCCTTTCCTAAGCGAGCTCTGCACTAAGAGCCACCAGCCCCATCCTTTAAAACAGTGGTCTCTCTCCCGCTTCCGTCTGCTCAGGGAGGCAGGTTTCTGGGGCTGCCCCTGCCCCATCCCAAGACCCTCTCAGGGTGGCTGAGCTCTTGACCGGCTGGGAAAGAGCTGGACAGTCCATCCCGCAGGAAGGAGGAAATGCAAATTAGACAAAGTGCTATTTCTACCAGGAATACCATTTGCTTCCGACCTTCATTAGATGATTTCTTTACGGTTAAAGATATGTGGTAAAATATCTTACACATATTCAAAACAATAATTAGTCCTATGCTAGGAAAATTAGAAATTCACTTTTGCATTCACATTGAAAATTCAAATATAGGCAAGCCCAGTAAAAATTAATAAAAAAACAAATCAACACACACTAAGCAAAAGCTGTATTGTATCCCAGTACTGAAATCCCAGAATATTCCTGTTTATTTACTATTTTTCCAATTTTTCATGTTTTCTTGTTAAATTATTTTCTTTATAAGACAAATAACACTCATACTTTGAAATGCTTAGTAAAACTTGATTAATTTTAGATTTCCATCAAAATTGAGATTCTCAAGATTTGAGGCAGAAGCACCACGGTTAATAAATCAGGGAAAAGCAGAGAGCTGCGGAAAGAAAGGATCATTCATCGGTATTTATGACCAAGACGTCTATTTTCTAATGAATGAAACTGTTCCAAATCCCCCAGTCTGCCAACCTGAAGTTTGATTTGATTCTAAGTTTTCTATGCCAGAGTGTGCTCTGGAACCACACAACTGGCTTCACTCTGATTCTGCTGAGAACAGCTACAAATACAATGGCCAGTTACAAACCTCCCTCCTCCACCAAAAACGCCGAGGGGCTTTCACCAGAAAAGCATGGGCAGCAGCCAGGGCATAGAATCCCCTCTGCTTGCACTGAGACCCTGGGGAGAGCGCTCTCTGACGCTAAAAGTAGGCAGCCTGGACGGGCCCGTCCTCTCCGTCGCCCCCTGCAGGAGGCTGAGAGTTGAGCACCTCCTTCCGCAGCGGGGATGAGGCCCCCCAGCAGGCCACCGGCCCTGGGACGTGCCCTCAGGCTCAGAGCGCCACCTGGGGAGCCGCAGAAGCCCGTGGTGTGGTCAAATTGTCACGGAGACACAGGGCTGTGCGAATTCCAAAAGCTTTGGCCAGCACTCAGCTCAGCCACTAGCTCTGGACAAAACTACACCCAGACAAGCCATTAAAGCCACATGAGCGCGATGCTTTTGGAACTCATCTTGCACGTTTAGTTAAGAGCAAAGTGGCAGCAGGCCTCTCGGCAGCAGAAACTTGCCGCCATATATTTTGACAGTAGATCAAAATATATCCGTTTTAGGTTGTGCATTGCTCCAAGAAGAAGAAAATTAAACCCTAGTTTTCCTCTCACCAAATTGGAATATGTATTTTACCAGAGTGCCATTTTGTTTTCTTTTATATTTCAAAGAAAGGCAGAGTGAAAACACACGGAGACCCAGCTTGCTATGGCCCCAGGTATGAAAGGGACAGGGCAGGTGACACAGAGCAAGACTCTGCCATCTCTGGGCCCTGATCTCTCAGGTGACGCAGCCTCCACAGGCTCACCTGCTTCCAGAGGCTCTCGTGCACCGACTGGGACAGTGTTTGAGAAGAACCTCGGGACATCTCGGGACCAGCCCGGATCTCGGTCACTGCAGCTCTTTCAGTGTTGACGTTGCCTGAGCAGAAAGACACGTGAGTCTGGGCTCCGTCCTCTGCCCAGCATTCCTCTCACTGCCACGCAGTTAGGGCAGATAGGGTTGGGGCAACCCTGTGCTCCTGACTTCAGGGAAGCCCGCCAGGACTCAGCACATTTCTTCCACAAAGGGCCAGCTACTAAAGAGAGTAGGCTTTGCAGGTTCATGTGGTCTCCGTCACGACTGCTCTACCCTGCTGCTCTAGTCCCAAAGCAGCCAGAGGCAATATGTCAACAAATGAGCATGTCTCTGTTCCAATAAAACTTTATTATCAAAGACAGACGGGACAGATTCAGCAGATGGGCCATAGTTTGCCACCCTGCTCGACACAACTGGTCCCAATTTGTCAGGCCATGACATGTAATTCCTCTTTTTCTTGCTCACGTTTTATCTCTGCAGGTATGATAGATAGATTGTACATGTAAATGGGTTTCTTGATTTAGAATATAGTGTATCATTTTAGGACTTTTATGATAACTGCAAGAAGAACAATTGTCCTCATGAAAGCTTCTATTTTTAACTATGGTACAAGAACTTGGTGGGAAATACTCATGTGCATTTAAAACGCTGGATCTCACAATGATTTATTTAACCAAATGCTTAACCCAAGGACAACCATGTGACTGGAATAATAAAGGAAAGCATTTCATGATTCAATGGAGGATTGGGACACTTAAATGTTTTGCTTATCGATTTTGTTTACTTGGCATATGCTTTACTTTCAAACTTACATCAAGATAAAACAAGAAAATCATGTGGCTTTGATCCCAATGCGATTGTGAGGACCATTTTTTCAGTGATATTTGAAATGGAAAATAACCTAGATAGAAGAATTGTGGGCAAACTGATTGAGTGGTGGTGGGACCAGACCTCTTCTCTGACCCTGCTGGGGGCTGCCCGCGCCATCGAGGCCCCCGGCGGCAGGGCTGGGCCTGGCTGGGTTGCGGTGGTGGACTTGCTGGGGTCTCCACCAGCAGTGACAGTCACATATTGGTCTTGAAAAATGAAGCCGTGTCTGAACCCCTCTTTTTACCTGGGAAATTTCAGTTCAAATGCTGAAGATGCAGCTGTAAGATGGCACTATTTTAGTACAGGAGAGTAAACAAGTGTAAAACCAGAGGCCTCTTGGTGTCTGTCTCTGAATCCGACCCCTCTTCCTCTCTGCTTCTCTCTCTCTCCACCGTCTGTCTGTCTGTCTCTCTCTTCCTCTCTCTTCCAGGCCCCCCCCACCACCAGTCTTCCCAGGAATTTGATGAGGGATTCTATCCGCAGCCCTTTCCTAAACTCTGACTTCACCAATTAATATTTAAAATCATCAGTATTAGTTAGTGAGGGTTTGAAAATAATTTCAAAGGAAGGAAAGAGATGGAAAAAAAATCTATGATGCCCTTTGAAAAAATAAAAAGAGCTGTTCCTCTAATTCCTGCACAGTACTCGACCCCCAGGTCATTTCTTCACAGATTTTCAAAAGGTTTGTCACTCTTCACAACACATGGGTGTGCGGGAAGCAATACACACACTCGCACACTTTTTAAAAATAAAGTTATTTGCTAGCCTTATCTACATCTTACTTTATCTTTGAGTTGGAGGATGTATAAGAAATTCTCTACATATAACCAAAAAAAGAACAAATAAAATGGTTTTCAGGGTCAGCTATTTTTCTCATTTTAGTCAGCACACAACTGTACATTGGGAAGTACCTATTTAATGCTTCTAATTAAGTGAAATGCTTTTGCTAATTCTGAATCTTCATTTACTGTAATTGTGGACCTAAACACTCCCAGTGGGGCTGCTTGTGAGATGGTTTGAAATTCACGGTGCTACAGGAATAGCCTGTTTAATTCTTCAGTCATGCAGGCACATTATAAAAGTTTATACATCTCACCAAGTGTCCTCGCTTTCCTTCTCTCTCCCCTCCTCCCTCCCACTCTTTCTTCTTCTCTCTCCCTCAATTCTCTCCCTTTGCAGTCCTTGACACATCAAATAAACCACATTCTTTCACAATAAATACTAAATAATTGCATTTGAATTCCTGTGTCACTGTACATTCATGCAAAAATTACTGTGGAAGTTTGCTAGGTTTGCTATACTTGTGTCCCTTTTATTGCCCGAGACTAGAAGAAAATGAGCTTCCTGACCTTTGCAGAGCTGTGTGCCTCCTGGGCAGAAAATGCTTTAGTTTACAAAGATGTTTTTGCAGGTGATGCAGAGATTTCCACCATTATGCAACCACTGATAATTTAGTGCTTATGTCCTTGTGACTAAAGATGCTTCATATTTTTAAAAATTAATTAACAATTAAGTTTTAATACCATCTTGCAATTCTTCTCTAGCTTGGAAAAGCTAAAAGGCCTGGGAGTTGACCACGTATAAGGTGAAAGAAGCCCTTAATAAGGGACGATCGGCATCAGCTCCGAGCCAGCACAATCCAACACAAGGAAGATTTTCCTCTGTAGAGGACGTAAATTAGAAAGAAGGGAGAGACTATTAAACAGAAAAATTCTGGGAGCTCCCTTCCGGGGCAGGGAGGGAAGGGGGAGGGAAAGCTTGCTAGTGAAACACAAGGAATATCATAGAGGTGGTGATTTCTGCAAGCTGGGAGGCTGATAGAAGACACAAGGGCGGGAGACTTAACAAAAGCCATGCTGGCTCGATGGAGAAAGAATGTGTGAGGGAAAATAAGAGGAGGTTAGAGGAATATCACAGGACGTGGAAAAGCACAGCAATCAATCAGTAAAGAGACAGGAGAGTGGAGTTTAAAATAAAATAAATGCACAAGCAAACAATTGAACAGACAATGTATAGAGGGAAAATTCTGACAGGCAATAAATTAAAGTAATAAATATGATCATCTCTTGGTGGTAAGGTTGTAGGTGGTTTTTATTGTCTTCACTTTCCCTCTCGAGTTTTTACAACAAATGCATTAATTTTATCATTTTCATAAGAAAAACGTGTGAAAAGCAATGTAAAGTTCTGATATTTAAAAGTGTTACACTGATGACAACAACAAAAACAAATCAATGAGATGAAAATAGATAATCTGGAATCTGGTTTCACTTCATGTAAACATATATATATATATAAATTAGCATTTGCAAATCACTGGAAAACAGGACAGATGGCTCAATAGTTATTTCTGATAAAATCAGTTGCCTGTTCAAGGAAAAAAATAGTAAACTTCATTCCTTACCCCTATACTACGCTAATGTCCGTGTGGGTGAAAAATAATATTATATGGAAAAAAGAAGAAAGTATTTGCTATGCAAATGAACAAGGGACACATTTTTAAGTGTACAAGCAACTGAAGAAACCACAAAAACAAAAAAGATGCATGCGTGGAGCTAGAGCCAATATTAAAACTCTTTGTCAAAAACACCATAATTAAAATTTGAAGTTTACAAATATAATACAGAAAAGTTTTAATCTATATTATAAACAAAGGATTCCATTTGCATATTTTTTTAAATCCACATCAAGTTAAGAATAGCTAAATAGCAAAATGGGTGAAAGACCTTAACAGACAAACCAAATAGATGTGATAGAAATAACCATTAACATATGCAGAAAAGCCTCAATCTAACAAGGAAATGGCAACTACTCCACTGCACCATCTCTATTAACCAGTAAAATTGGCTGAGTGAAATCCTGATTGACAGAGGGAATATAAACTGTCGGGAATTTTTGGAAGGACAATTGGGATTACATCACAAAAGCTTTAAAGTGTTCGAAACATGCTTTACGCCAAGGAAAAATGCAGAGAAGCAATGCAAAAAAAAAATCAGGTACAAAAATTTTTAATCATAATGCATTTATCATGGAAAAGTTGGAAACAACTTTTATGCCAAGGAAGGAGGATGCTGAAAGTAAACGTAATGTACCTAGTCGGTGGAATTTTATACAGCCCTTGAAGATTTATTCTTCAGGAATATTGAGGAAGATTTTGTTGTAATATTACATGAATCTGGTTTTTGTGAGAAAACATACACACACACAAACTAATACCACCATTTTAAGGCCTTCTTGATGGTGGGACCATGCACATGGTTTTTTCTTCTAAGTATTTTTCTGAAATTCTAAATTTAGAAAAAGAATCAACATCAAGTACAGCATGAAACTTGTGGTTTTTCTCTGCACCACAAAAATTGCTCCAGATCATGAATATAAAGGAAACCTTCCCAAGTCTTTTCAGGGAGATAGTGTAATATTGATATCAAAGCCTATGAAACGAAACAATACACCGTTTGGTATTAGGAACCCCATTATTATAATGCACCATAATAATAGACCTAAGAAGAAAAGCCTTACAATAATCATTATCTAGGCTGAAAACTTTTGTCAAAATTCAACATCCATTCCTAATTAAAAATACACTCAAAGAAATAAGAACGGAGGAATGCTTTCTTCACGCAGACCGAAACATCAGCAACATCGAATGATCTGCTCTTTCACAGTTTGGAACAATTCCCCCGAAACTGTCGAAAGCCTTGTGTTTTTATCATAAAGTTTTAAATGATAACTTTACTTCTTCTATTGAAATTGTTATATTTAAGTTTTCTATCTAACAGGATCAGTTATAGTAAGTGTGTTCCTAGAAAATCATCCATTATCCATTTCAAATATTTTTGCCAAAAGTTTTCAAGTTGTTGCTCAGTATCTTTGTTTCTCTTTTCTCCAGTTGGATTTCCTCTTTGACATTTTTTAGTAACTAAATTGTGATTTCTCTCTTTTTATTGATTAAATTAGCTGATGAATTGTCTATTTTTAAAAACAGAATTTAGGTTTATTAAATAAATTGTTATTCTATTTTCTACCTCATTAATTTCCACTTTTATTGTTACCATTTTATTTTGTGTGCTTTCTTTTGATTTGTTAGGTTTTTTCTAGCCTATTGAGTTGGAAATTTAATTCATTTGTTTACATTCTTCCATTTTTACTGATATAAATGTTTAAGATTATGAGTTTTGCCACGGTCACTTCTTTAAGTATTCCCTGATATCCAGTTTTTCAACATTGTGTTTCATAAATTCTGTATTTTGGTTTGTATTCCCCCTTTTTCCCAAGAGTTACTTTAGTTTCTTTTTTAATTTACAGGAGGAAGTGTTTTTTAAAATAACAACGTTTATTTCTGGTCTTATTGCATTATAAGAGAGCATTATTTGTAATGTATCTTTATATCACCTTATGATGTCTCCTTTGTAATAACATTTCCTTCCACATGCTCTGCCTTATACCACAAGCAGTGGCAAAGTCTATTATTATTATTAATTATTCTATCTCCTGCATCATCTTTAGTTTTTTCCTGTACAAAGGTGGCTATGATATTACTTGGTGCAAAGGTATTTATATTTGTAATATCTTCATTGTGAATAGTCTGTTAGCGTTAAAAGGTGTCCTTTGTCCATTTCATGCTTTTTGCTTTGGATTTTACTTTGAGTAACATTAGGATTGCAATGCCTTCCTTCTCATCATTTACATTTAACTGGTATACCTTTGCCCATTCCTTTATTTGGGAATTTTCTGAATTACTTTATTATAGGGGTGTGCGATTGTGTGCAATTTTACATATAGATTCAGATATAATTGCTTTCTTGACCGAATTGAATTTTTCTTCTTGTAACAGGTGATTTGGGTTCATTTACATTTATAGATATGGCTGATTATTTTTGTGTCAACTTTGTCACAATATTTACTATTACTATGTATACTGTGTTATTTTTGCTAATTTCTTTCTCACTGTGGTACATTTAACTAGCCTTTATTTTTCAGATGTATTTTCTTTTGTAGATTCTGTTTTAGTTTGGCGTGTCCGTGTTTTAATGGTACCCTTTCACTCCACCTATCACCTAAGCAACGAGTGAGCTTGCTCTACTTTCCTTTCCTTGCTCGTTTTCAGCTGTGTTGTTGCACGCTTACCCGTTTTTGCAGTTAAAGATAGTGAATTCTGGGCAGTCTTTGTCTGCTCTCTGCGTCATCTCTTCCAGGAGCCAGGCTCCTCCTCCAGGACCCTGCGGCCAGGGCGGCTGGTGAGAACGGCAGCCCCTCAGGTTTCAGCTCCTGGTCTTAGCTGCCAGAGCCAAGGGCAGCTCGGCTGCGACAGAAAGTATGGGTCCACTATCTCTTTCTCCTTGATTTTCTTCAAAATATCTCCTGATTTTTGTCTTGCTTGTGTGTTGTTGAGGAGTCAGTCTAATTCTCTTGTCCTTCAAGGTGTTGGATCCAGCGGCCTGCAAGCCCTAGGGCAGGCTTCAGCTTTAGCATCCAGGAGTGCCAAGAGTGCTAACAGGATGTATCTCCAAGAAGATCATTCTGCATAAATTATCCCAGGTATCTGGTGGGTCCTTTCAAGATGTAGACCCATCTCCTTTTTTTTGACTTTTGGAATGTTTTCTTCTATTGTAGTTTTATAGACTAATTCTGTTCCATTGTTTGTTTTCTTCAATAACTCCTGTTGTCGATTTCAAACACTTTCTCCCTGACATTTTTTACTCTTTTCTTTATTTCATCCTTATTCATTTGGCTCTTTTTGTCCTTTTCTTCCATAGCCCTTGTTGGTTTTTATTTGAATCTGCTCTTCATTGTAACCTTGTAGTTTAGTCTTTCATTTCTGAAATGTTTTAGCATTTTTTCTTCTGTTTCTTGAGTCCTACCAACCATTTGCCTTAATTATCCCTTACAGTTCTTAATTTGTGAAGTTTTTAATTCATAGTTTTTAAAGTATTACAGGTTGTTTTTTGAGGGTGTTTGAGTTCAGAGTAAATCTGCTACATTTTTCTTTTTGGGGGGCAGGGGGGGACAGGAAAGGGGAACTTTAATCACCGGAAATACTTTGTCCCTCTCTTTTCCTCTCATACTGGCTATGCAGAGATGAAGACCGCTTACGTCCACATGCTTCGCACAGGGGATGATGTCATTGAATCACGTCAGGGCGGCCCTCTTCTGCAGCTGGCAGTGCCTGGTTTTCGGGGAGGACTTTTGGAGAGCTTGTTTATCCTTTGATTTGTATTTCTCTTTTGTCTCGCAGGGATCCCAAAATTCTCCCACCTCACCTTCATTTCCTATCTCCCAAGTCCCCAAAGGGGCCTGTATTAGTCAGCCAAGGGGGTGCTGATGCAAAATGCCAGAAATCCGTTGGCTTTTATAAAGGGTATTTATTTGGGGTAGAAGCTTACAGTTACCAGGCCATAAAGCATAAGTTACTTCCCTCACCAAAGTCTGTTGCCATGTGTTGGAGCATCTGCCAAGAGTTCAGGCTTCCTGGGTTCCTCTCTTCCCCGAGGCTCATTGCTCTCCAGGCTTAGCTGCTTGTTCTCTCCACAAGGCCAGCTGTACACTCTCAGGCGACCAGCTCTGTCTCTCTCCCCGGGGCTCGATTCTCTCCCAGCTCAGCTGCTCTACTCTGTGTTTACTTCCCAGGCTCCAGCTCAAAACTCCAATCTCCCTTCTCTATGGTGTGGTTTCTCAGTGAGTCGCCACCCACCAAGGGGGCAGGGACTCAACATCCTACTGACATGGCCCAATCAAAGCCTTAATCATTATTTAATCAAGTAAAAGTGAAACCCCTGAGGAAAAGACCAGTTCACAAACACAATCCAGTATCGCCAAACTGCTACAGGGCCTGTCCTTTATTTCCGCCCTTGTCTGAGCCTGCCACCAGGAAACTTGTGCTCAGGCTGCTCCTGGGAGTGCCACCGCTGCCCGTCTGTGCTCGTTTCTTTTGCTGGTTTCTGGGGGTGATTTGGGGCCTTCTATTCCTTTCTCACCTCTGGGCAGTTTCTCAGGGCGGCCCAGTTCCCCACAAAGGCTTGACATGCTTGACAGAGCGAGAGCTCCTCTTCTGGGTAATTTCTCCTACGGTAGCCTGAAGGCTGTGGTGTTACTTCTTTTCTAGTTGTGCTGTGTGATCGCACTTTGCTTTTCTTCTTTAGAGGCAGGGCTAGCAGCCGCCGTTGCCTTGGATACACTCCCATCCCCAGAAAACTAATTTCCAAATCTAATGATTACTTTAAGAATTTTTTGGCTATTCCAAATTGGGCCTGCCTTGCAGAGTAAAAGTTCTGCAAAGTGAAACTGAGGAAGTCTAAGAACAATGATGCTAACGAACATTCTCCAGTCTGGCATTTGGGGCAAGGGTATGTAAGTTATGTGAAAATTTTGTTTCTTTCAATATAACTAGCAATTTGGCTGAAGTGAAGGAAAGAAAATTAATGTTATGAAACGAAGGCATAATAATGTATGAAGAACATGTATATTTATTATCCAAAGACCTCCAGAATGCCCAGGCAGGCTCACGGACCGTGAAACGCAGCCATCCTTTCTGTTGCGCCTACTTGGAGTTTTATACAATCCATAACTTTATCAATACCTGTATTTTGTTTCAAGGCTTAAGGACAGCTCACTTTCTATGCTCTGCAGGACATCCTGAAGGCCCCATTTGTGAGCTTGTTCTGTGCCCCACCGTGGAAGGAAGGCTTCTCGCAGCCGGGATGTTTCTGGGACTGAAATGAAATGCTCCGAATGACGGTGCCAGACGCAGCAGCTGGAACCGGCACTGCTCGTGCCTGAGCTCCCAGACTCGCCTCCACCAGCACTTCCTCTCTGCTGACGCTTCTGCCAAATGCTCTTTCCCTCTCTGGGTCTCGGCACTGGCTATTTCCTCTCCCTGGAGGAAACTCTTCTGGTTCTTGTCTGGTTCTTCCCCAGCCAAGCTGCTGGTCTCAGTTTATGCACAGCTTCCTAAAGGAATTGAGTCCCTTCATTTTATTCCTCTCTAGCACCCACCATATTTTAAAACTTAATATTATTTGTGTAATTGGTAGCCTAGTGCCTGCCTCCTCTAGTCTAAACTCAGTGAGGACAGGAACTGTGTCTTTCTCATCCCCTTAGCTCCGTTTCCTGAAGCACGGTGCGTGTTCTGTAAACACTTGCTGAATGGAGGAAGAGGTGCCTCTTACCAGCTCTTTGATCTTGGGAAAGTAATTTAACCTCTGTGAGCTTTGTTTCCTCGATTGTAATAGGAAGCTAAAAATAGGACAATCTTCATGGTTAGTTCAGCGTTAGTTAAAATAAGGCCCTCAGAAGGGCCAGGCTCTCTGCGAACCTGGTCTCACCACCTCCAAGTCCTCGGGTCCATCCGGCTTTCCGAGCTACACTCCTCAGAAACCCTAACGTGTCACTCCCAGCTGAGTCTCCCCATCGTGGTCCCCGTTTCCAACCCTGCTCTGGCCCTCGGTTCACCTGCAGAGCTCCAGGCCCCTCCTAGGAAACTACCCACCTGCTCCTTCTGCCCCTCAAGCCACCTCGGAAGCCTTCCGAGGCAATGGCACTATTCTAGAGCAAATCAATCTCACTCGTGGCCTCCCTGCTTGCCTTCTGGGCGTGCACAGCCCTGGTGTTCTGCTGATGGGCTGGACTCCTAGTGCCAATCACACCTGTAACTCCAGCAGGAGGCCTGAGTCACCGTGCCCTGCTCACCTGGTTGGACTTCAGACGACTCGATGACTCCACTCTTTCCACCGTTCCCTGTGGAGATTTGCTGGATTGGGGATTGCTCTAGCGCCTCACGCTGCTCCAGTGCTCTCCGGGCTAGCAGACTGATAGAAATGTTTCACTGCTGGTTTTGGAGAGGAGTCATTTGATGCACCCCAACTTGTCATAGCGTCCAGCTACGGAAACTCAATCGCCTTTCCTCTTTTGCTTAGTTGGGTTCCTCCACCATGAAACACTGCAGTTGTCAAGCTCAAACCATCTGTCACTTTAAAACATAGGAAAAATGTAATCTGTATGTCTCAGATTCCTGGCTGCTAAAGCCAGTACCATACAATACGTTGGCTAAAACCACGAGGATTTAGTGGCTCACAGTTTTGAGGCCAGAAGTCCAAAGTCCAGGTGCCAGCAAGGTGATGCTTTCTGCTTGAAGACTGTCATCTTCTGGTCCCAGCTGCTCGCTATGCTTGGTCCTCGGCTTTCCAGGCACCTGGAAACACACGGTGGCAACTTCTCCTTTGTCCTCC
Organism: Cabassous unicinctus; assembly: GCA_029593785.1. Taxonomy (NCBI): domain Eukaryota; kingdom Metazoa; phylum Chordata; class Mammalia; order Cingulata; family Chlamyphoridae; genus Cabassous; species Cabassous unicinctus. The sequence continues at coordinate 1,884 of JAQZBX010041487.1, read as the reverse complement.
GGTTCCACGGCCTTTCGGCATTTTCAGGTAACTCTTCTCTCTCCGTGTTTGAATTCACTCTGCTTATAAAGGACTGCAGTATCTGGATTAGAGTTCAGCTTCATTCAGCGGGGCAGCACCTTAACTGACGTCATGTCTTCAAGACATCCTGTTCACAGCAGGTCCACGTGCACCAGAATGCGACCGAGACCACAGGCATGTCCACTGTTCAGTTTTTATGTGTTCATAAAAATAACCCCTTGTAGCTGTTTGTTGCCATCATTGTTGAATATGCATAAGATCCTGCCCGCTTACTAGATAATTATATTACATTAATATGGTATGAATAAATGAAAGCAAACTGTAATTATGCTTTTACTCTCTATTTTGCAGTTTATAGTTTGCTTGTTTCAAGAATGAAAGGAAATTGCTGCATTTGAGACTATAATTTCGTTTCTGAGCGAGGAAGAACACTAGAGCACCCCAGGGGGACAGGTTAGAACAGGCTCTGGTCCCCCCACTCTTTGCTTAGGAAAAGGCTTCCATCTCTGTGTCACTTTGCCAACTAACAAATAGACAAAACTAGGGTTATTTTATATAAGTATCTTAAAAAGGGCATTTCTCCATCAGATATTTGATAATATCAATAAAGCCTGAGATGTTTTAAAGTGGTTGAACCCAATCTACATCCCCACTTCCTTACCCATAGATTCATGTCATCCTTTTGAAAAAGGTTACTTCCCTCTCTTTCTATTTATGAAATGCTTTTATTACAAACTCAGTGCCAGCAGACGAGCTCTGTGGCTGATGATAAACACAACATCTCTTAGGGGATTGCAGGTCTCCTGAATAAACAAGTCCAGAACCAATTTTCATTGATGTCTTGGGCACACAGGGGTGCTTGATGAAAGCTCGCCAACTCAATTGAAAGCTATATTTAGATTTTGATGAATAAATCTTCTGTCTTTTTAGATGAGGACCCCATCAGTATTAAAACACATGACATTAAAATACCTTGAGTCTGAAAATAAGGCTCTCAAATTTAACTATATAATAGCTATAATATAGATATTATATTTCTATCTGTTTTAAATATACTTCAAAATTTAAACATGTTTACATCTCTTTTAAAAATTAATGTCAACGAAATATTTTATGATTTGTTTGAAGAAGTTTGTTGTTTCCTTTTAGAAATAGAATTAACTGCTTATTTACTCTAAGTAGGTTAATAACACACATAAAAAATCAGGGAGTGGATGTAGCTCAAATGGTTGAGCATCTGCTTCCCACATGGGTGGTCCCAGGTTCAGTCCCCAGTGCCTCCTAAAAACAAAAACAAACAAGCAAACAAATGTAAAAAGCACTCAACTCAGGGGAACCAATGTAGCTCAGTGATTGAGCTCTGGCTTCCTGCATATGACGTCCTGGGTTCAATCCCTGGCCCCAGTACATAAAAAAAAAAAAAAAAAAAAAAAAATCAACATAATAATTTTAACCAGATAGATCATAAGAAATATTCCACTTAAATCACAGTAAAAAATGAAACTCTACTCCAATGTTATATCATTCCTTTCTCATGACATTTCTGTTTATGTAATGAAACTAATCAACTCATAGGAAAAAGATTGCTCAACTCATAGGTGAGTTAATACTTGGAGGCTGTCATAAGAAAATGCTTATAAATGGCTTAATATCAATATTAGAGAAGTTAAGAGCTGGTGTTTCCCCTGAGGAAAATCTGGGTCCAATGCCATTTAAGGACTTGCATCAGTTGCCTGAATGATGGGATGGAAAGCACAGCCGTCGTGTGTACAGTGAGACCAAGCTGGGTGCCACAAAATACCACCACTGAAGTTTCACTAAATGGTCTAAGGGGCTGCCTTTCAGCAAAAACAGGGTGGGCCA